>VXAD01007336.1:597946-627560 GCA_013399195.1 Dicrurus megarhynchus
AGCAGCCGCCGCTGGGGCCGCCGGCGCCGAGCGGGGAGATCCCGGCAGCCGGCGGAAGGGGAGACCCCGCTCGACTCCCGGGGATCCCCCTGCAGCATCACAGCCCCCCTCCCCCGTTGCGGCTGGAGGGAGGGAGAGGAGGGGAGGGCATCCCCGGCCCCCGGCGGGGGGCTGCTTCCACCGCCGAAGCAGGAAGGAGCGGAGGATGGGGATGAAGGATGCCGGGAGAGGCGGCGGGTGGGCGGCTGGAGGCGCTGGCTGCGGATCGCTCCGAGCCGAGCCGGAGCCTCCGCCCGCGGACCGGGCTTGGGGGCAGCGCGGCCGGGCAGCCCCAGCCCCGCCGGGCAGCGCCTTTTTGGGTGCTCTCTCGCGGGAGACGCGGCTTCTGTCCCCTTCCCGGTGGCTCCTGCGGGAAGCGGCGCCGGTCCCGAGCCCCGCTGCAGACCCGAGGGGTCCGCCCCGACCCGTGGGACCCAAGAACTCCCCGCTCCGCTTTGCCATTTGAACCCGCACCCCGGTCCAGTTTTCGGACCTAAAACCTGACGGGATGTGGTCAACAGCCCTGGACCCTTTTCCTTTCAGTTTCTTGGCTGTAAGGAAGAAGGGAAGGGACAAGATTTTGTGCCCTACACTTTTGGTGCCCTTGGATTTCTGCCACAACGCACTGGAAGCATCACCTCTGAGCGCTGCTCTTGAGTAAAAACCTCCCTTCAGGACTGAGCGTTCTCATAGCTACACCTTGGGAGGATGGAAAGGGTCTAAAAATAAAATAAAATGCAATAAAATCGAATAAATGATAAAATAAAATGAAAAATAAAATAAAAATAAAATGAAAAACCAAATGAAAAAATAAAATGAAAAATATAATAAATAAAATAAAATAAAATAAAATAAAATAAAATAAAATTAAATTAAATTAAATTAAATTAAATTAAATTAAATACAAAGCCTTACAGATTGCTGGTTGTTTTCATGGGAGGTTCTCCTCCTCCAGATGGGGGAGTTTTCCTGGTATCTCCTGAAGAGATGCCAAAACACCCAAGAGCCCTTCCAGACTCATAAGAGAAGCAGATTTGTCACCTACTCTATCTGCTCCTGTTCCATTCCTGAGGGATTTATGATCTGAGCAGTCCTTCCCCTGTTTCACACACCAGGAGGGACAACAGATGCAAAGGGAGCTGCTGGAGGTGATTTCTGGACCCACCAAAGGCCACACTACTTTGGACCAGACTATCCCAGGTCACTCAAAAATGACACTTCTGCCATTGCAGAGCTGGGTGGAAGAAAGGCTGTTTTCCCTCCCATATTTCACCCTCTGAGGGTCTAAACTGAGCACATTCTGTGCCAGAGAAGAAAACACACTGCTTCCTTCAGCTCTGCAAGCTCCAGCATTAATGTGTCTCAGTCACCATCCAATTTTGAACCTTTGCAACCCCCAGGGATTTGTCTACAAGCAGATGAGAGCAGACAGAGTGGTATCTCATGTACATGCCTCCAGTGTCAGCAGCCAGTGTCGGGATGCTGAGGTCTCCTGACATTATCAGCAAGAAGGGGCTGGCCCAGGCGCAGCACAGGGACCGCACACGTTCTGCTGCCTGCTCAGCTAACATCTATCAGCATCATTTGAATGTCATTTATAGCTGTATTCCCAAGGAGGGCTGTGGGAGGCTAGGAAGTTTTGATAACTAGGCCATTTATCTCTCTCCAGCTCCTGTTCTACCTCAGTACAATAGCGATTACACTTCCCCATGCCACAGGGGAGCTATAAGCATTAGCGAGGATGTATGGGGTACTGAGAATGGAGCACTTGCTTCAGATAACACCCTAAGCCTTAACCTTCATCCCAGAGTTACATTAAGAAGAGGTGGGAGGAGAAGGGGAGAGGAAAGACAATTTATAGCTAACCAATTCATCACAGCTTTGAACCACAACAGTAAATGTTCAAACCGAAATGGGGATGGTAAATAATTTTCATGGGGGGAGACAGTAAATTATTTTCACTTGCAAAGGGTTGCACCAATGTCAGATAGCAATAGGTGATTGATAGGCAGGCACACCAGCTTGTTTGGCTTTTATAACACTTACACCAGGGACACAACACTTTTCAATATCAATTACATGTTGGGGTTTTTTAGTTGAAGGCTTCTGAGACATTTTCAAGCCTCAAATCACGCCCATACAAACCACCACTTGAGACCCAACAGGAAAGAGTTTCCATCGCCTCTCTAAAATTAAAATCCCACAGCTCAGTGTCAGGAATTCTCCTCCTCCATATTCCATCTGGGATAACTGCTGCGCAGATATAGCCATACTGGCTGAGCAGCGTAAAGCAAGGGAGCTTGGCTAAAGTCTTCTAAATCAATCCAAAGACACAAAACAGTTTCAAGGGGATCTGAATCAGCCCCCAGTAGTGGTGCTACAGTACCTCATAGGTGAAACCACTGCTTGGGACCCCAGTCCAACTGCACACCTGCTGGCAAAGCTCCCGCTGATGTTGAAGGGAGTTTGGCCAGATGGAGGGCTCCAGGCTATGATTTGGCTTAATGAGCAATTACACTCCATTACTATTATTTATGAAGTGTTGCTGGCAGCACCCAACGTGCTCAGGTTTGATATCCACCTCCTTGGCTGACACTGGAGATCTCTGTAATCAAAAGCAAGTGCTTCTGCCGAGCTGGAGCTGGCAGCCAGGAGGCTGTAACAGGCTCTGACAGGAACATGCAGAGGGACCGCTGATAAGCATCTCCCAGTAGGTTATGCTGGCCCTCATCAAACAAAAAACTGGTTCAGTCGAAGAGTTTATAGCCTAAAACCAGAAGAAAACAGGATTATATCTGTTGGTCAAGATAATATGGTTTTATCTTGGCTTTTTCATAGGTCATCTGGATTGTTGTGAACGACAAAGCACAGGAGCACTTGGTAAATGTCACACAAACATGCAGAGTGTGTTCTGGTAGAGCCACATAAATATTCAGCTGAAACTTCTAGAAGGAAAGTGCAAATAGAAAATCAGTTACTATGAAAAAAGCTTTAAGACCAAAATGGACAAACAGCTGCTCATGAGCTTCAGTGACAGAGGGACAGAGATTTGTTACTTGAAAAAATGGTCAGGCTATCTAGGAACCAGGAACAGAAAGCAACACTGTCTATAGTGTGAGTGAAACTGTCATTAAAATGTCGTGTCCTGCTCTAGTAGGGCATGCTTTGAGAAAGGTGAAGAGCAGAACCATGGGGATCACTTCCTGGGGTGAAAGGTTTGAAGCTTGAGGACCTCTTGACTCAGGAGTCTTGTCCATGTAGCAAGAGCCAGTGCCTGGAGGATGAAGCTGTATAAACATAGAAGTAAGTGGGATCTCAGTTTCAGTGTAAGCACTGATGTTGAATTTTATTGCCCTTTTCTTTCTATCCTTCTTCTGGCTCCTCTGTCTTATAAAGCAAAATTTTTGCAGTACTTCATGGTTTCTAGTTTCTCATTTAGGGTGACAAGACCTAATCCCATTTTTAGCTGGTCTCCAACTTCCACTCAACCTTTGGTATAAGCTCCATCAAGCATCCTCATGCTCTTTCCTCTGACACTCCAAAAGCTTTAAGGAGGACTCAATTCACACACAAATCTACCTCGCTTTTAATTATTTTCTTAAAACTTACTACTTGGATGCCCACAAAATCTACCAGTGTGACTGAGCATGCTCTGGAAGCCCCTACTGCTGAATTCCAAATGAGACAGACACTGCAAGTACAGCACCAGTATCCCAGATGATTCAGGCAGCAGGAGCAGCCTGGCTTTAAAAGAGGCCTGAAGCCCCATGAGGGCTGATTTATGGCCTTGCTAACCCAGACACAGACTGTGCTGTCACAGCTACGTTGTTCAAACATCCAGCCTGAATTTTGTACTGTGACTTCTGTGTTCAGCAACATTTCCTCTTCGTACATCCACGTCCTCCTTCTTCCTTACAGCTACATGTCAAACTCTTTTTTAAGGGCTTGTTTCTTGGGGATTATCATTGAAGGAATCTAAGCTGTGGCTTAAACCAACAAAAAGCGTAGCCCAAAAAGTCAGAACAACTGGTTGGAACAAGACAGAACAGAGTAGTCAAGCATGAAACACACTCAGACTTGGTCTTAAGTCAGAGTTGCAGGTTCGATCTTTATTTTTAAAAGCTATGGCTTAGTTTAACTTCAAGTTATGGTCTGTGATCTGCAGGTGGTCAAACTGATACAAATGTCACACTGCCATCCAGATCATTGCATGAACTTCTTGAAACCAGGTCAGGCACACAACAGTCATGTTGGAGACAATGAAACCAGGTCCGAAATCTGCTGGTGGAAGACTGGTTGGGATGTCCATGAAATCTCAAAGCTGTGCAGAAAAATGAAAGATAGTTATGACAGACAGCTCTTCCTTCCCCAGACTGCAGGTAAACCTAATGAAAAGTAGCTGCTGGCCCAAGCTGTTTTCTGTGCAGTAGAAGCCAGAGCCGATATTAGCTGTGTGTTCAGAGTCAAAATAACTGTAGGGCTGGTGCTGCTGCTCCCAAAGTGGGTAAAATTCATTAAAAGAAAAAGGAACAACCAAAAAATAAAACACCAACTGTAAAATACCTTCACAGTGCTCACTTGAGAGAAGGACTTGCCAGGACAGGTCCCCTGGTCCAAGAGCTGGTAGGACAAGCGTTCCCTGGTTTGCAACAGCAGCAGCTTTGGCCTAGCAGAAAACATCCCTGCATGCCAGTGTGGAAATGAGGCCACAGAAATCCCCCATGCCAGCTTTGCTCTCCCTAAGCATCGAGTTCCCTGGCACTCACATCCTCAGAGCACAAGAGCATCCATAGGAATGGGAAACCAACTTCCAGCTGCCATTGGCCTTGCTGCCTGCCAGCTTCATGGAAAACATAAGGGGGAAAATAAATCTCCACCACTGCAAATTACTGCATGGGCAAAAGAAAATCAATACATTGTAACTTCACACTGTCTTAATGCCATTAAAAGATCGTTGAAAACCAATCAAAAGAGCATCCATAATTCACTCATACTCCTTGTCACAGCCACAATGAATGTGTGCATCCATAATCTTGTCCCGTCATTTTGCACAGTCCTTGTTTTTGAGACAGGGAGAGGGATTTCAGCCAGCAAGGTTCTTACATTGCATCAGTACCTTCAAACCCTGGGTCTCCATCTGTGCTGAGCTCTGACCATCCCAGTCCTCGACTTTCTTGAAAAAACTACTCATCTGAAACTTTTTTATTTCTCAACCCGGTGAGCTTAACCCTTTCACATGGTCGAAACTGCCTCATCATGATTCATTTCCAGGCATCCCCTTTAGCCCACAAGGCAGGGCAGCACTGAATCATTAAAAGTCAAAGGGCTGTCTAAAAAAATTCCTCAGGGAAGGAAAGCAAGCAGATGAAGATAGGTCTTCACAGGTCTTTCACTCAGTCTCATGTTTTATGACTTTTCCTGAGCCTTTTGGAATTTCTCACTTCTCCTGACTATAAGTGAATGAAATTAAGGTGAGAGTCTCCCTTCCAGGTTTTGGACCATCGCACAATCAACCCAAAATCCAGACATTTGAACTCTTATCACTACAGATGGCAGCTCTGATGAATATGTATTGAAATCATTACTGACTGCAATGATTTTTTCCATTTCATTTCAGATAATTTTTAAGGTTCCATATTGTGCCTAAGATAATATTGTCTCTCCCCTATCAGGGTGGGTCTCTCAATCAGATATTTTGCCTTAGCATCAAAATAATCAATTGGAATGTCATTAGTGGAAATCTGATCATGCTATAGATTCAACATCAGTCACTATGGAGTTTCTAGGAGGTGCAGCCTGGGACTCCAATAAAATTCCTTCTCTGCTTTCAGACCTGCGTAAGTTGTGCTTGCAACACTGTGTCTTGCAGGGTACTTACCCACTGGTTTCCTCTATGCTGCCTATTTTCATACAAGGAGGCAGGCAGGCTTAGCAAACCAGCACCTCTTTTAGGTATTTTCTAGAAACATTTATCCAATACTTCTAATTTTCTGCAGAATAGGAATAGCCATGTGGCACAATTTGAAGTAGAAAAGAGGAAGGAATGGTGGCTACCTACGGCAGAAACCTCTGAATATCAGTTTTAAATTGCTATAGACAGATCCACTGCAAATTCCTCAGTCAAGTCCCTTTTAGTGGAGTGAGAGAGAAAAGGCCTTTGCTTTGAGTGTCTTGTGTGCCAGAACTGTGTTTCTGCATGACTTGGGCTCCATCACTGATGGTAAAATATGAGGATGACTGAATACCTGGTACAACTTCACCACCAGCCCTGTAACTGGTTGTGTGAAGCATCACACAAGCTGAAACAGTGATGTTGTCTGGCAAGCCCTCATGGTACAATCTGCTTTACAACACTCAACAGACTCCAGGAGAGTCCTGATAACTTCAGCTGGAGCTCTCTGTGATGGGCAGGAAGCAGTCTTCAGATATTCACACAATCATAGAATCAAGGACTGATTGAGGTTGGAAAGGACACTGGAGGTCACTTGATCCAACCCCTCTTCTCCAGCAGGGCCACCAACAGCCAGTTGCCCAGGATCATGTCCAGATGGCTTTTGAGCATCCCCAAGGCTGGAGACTTCCCAGTTAAACATGACCTCATTTCTTGCTTCTGAACACCCAGCTACACAAAGGATTGATTGAAGTACCTGACATATATTTTAATTTCAAGGAATTTATCCCAGAACTACACTATGATTTACAGCTATCAGTCCTTC
The DNA here is from genome assembly GCA_013399195.1 of Dicrurus megarhynchus. NCBI lineage: Eukaryota > Metazoa > Chordata > Aves > Passeriformes > Dicruridae > Dicrurus > Dicrurus megarhynchus. Next base: position 604,702 of record VXAD01007336.1, read on the forward strand.
ACATGTGGAACCCAGCTCTGGTTTGTGTAGGTATCCCATCCCCATTTCAAATTCAGCCCTTGGGAGGAGAACATCCCAGGGGCTGGCAATGATCCTAAGGGCAAAGTTTGTCTACACTGCCTTTGGTAGTGTAGCAAGATTTCACTCCACACATTCCAAGGATGCCACTTTTCACTTCTCCAATGAGAGGAAGAAATTGCCCTGTCTTAGGACGACTTCTGTCTTCACAAATATAAAACCAAAAATCTATTTCCAGCCTCCTTGCCCACTCATCTCCAAGATGACACTTCCCTCTCCCATTGGAAGCAGTCTCTGACAAGCAGCTCCTCCAGGGCTTTCTGTACACTGCAGCTCTGAAGGATCAGCAAATCCTCTTAAGTCCACACCACTCAAATGCCAGTTTTTAGGTGGCTTGTCTCAAGATGGACATTTTCCTGCACAGGCAGGCACAGCAAATCCCAGTTTTTAGGTGGCTTGTCTCAAGATGGACATTTTCCTGCACTGGCAGGCATAGCTCTCCAGCGCATGCAGTCTCTCCATGCTGAAAGCAACAGTGAGCTGCACAATACCAGGAGCTCACAACACTTTTTTCTCTTGGTTTGCAATTGAACAGACACACCCTAATACACAAGTTCCCTTTGAATGCTGCTCTCAAATTTACAACTCCTGTCGTTCTCAAATGCTGTGTATTTCTATGTGCTAGTGTTCAGAAGGGGAAGGGTTCATAATCGGTTGTAGAAAATTGCATTTTATTGCACAAAGATGAATGTTGATGAGCCTGCACAGTACCAAAATCAGCAAGAAACTACAGTGTGCCTGTAACCTTGTTGCTGTTCCCAGGTATCACATAATTCCTGCAGCTAGTGAGCAAGGGATGCACTGTGAATCTGCCAAATTAAATATTTTTCCCACTTTCCTGGAGAACAAATGTCCATACCTCCCACCTTGAATGATGTGGGACCCTGCACTATCAGAGCAGTGTTTTGCTGCTGCCATTATCTTTCCTGTTCCCCCAAAGGTCTGGTTAGGAGTTAGCCATGAGAACACAGTCACAAGGCTCTGCTTTGGAACAACCCTTGCCTATCTTGCTGAACCATTGCAAATGTGGGTCTGAGTGAGTCCAGGATACCTGAGCAGTGACAACATGGATGTGCTCCTTAAATCATGCTATTGCTTAGCTTGATTTCATAATGAAAAATCCAAAGAAACTGTGAGCAGAGACTGTGTCTAGAAGACAGAGTGGGAAGGAGTAGGATTTGCTCTCATCTGTTCAGGAGGAGAGTTGAATTGGAAATTAATATGTAGGTGTAGCACTTAAAAGATCTTGCTTTGTTTTCCTACTATTACCTATTCCATGTGTGGCTGTGATCAATATTACTCCATGTACCATTCAGGGAGCAGTTGTTTGTCTCAGTTCCTGAGGATTTGGTACAGTGCTTCATTTTCTTCCAAGGCCAGTGTGCACAGTTCACTGAAGCATTAGGGCTTTAGTGCTTCAGGACTACAACGTCTGGTACTGTGCAGGGCCTGGCATGATGAACGGGATCCCTCAGCACTGCAAGAGCAGGCATGCTCCATTATTAATGAGCAGGTGAGCAAGGAGGTGTATGTCAGTGCAGTTCTGAGGTGTGTGGACTGAGGCACCGACACTGAAAACACATCTGTTAGTCCCATCTCCACCAGATGGTTCCTTTCAGTGCCCAAAGTTGCTGTCATTTATTTCATCAGTAATTTAGTTCGGGGCTAACTGAGGAACGGACACATCCCAGGTAGGGGAATAGTGGTCTGACAACTGAAAACTTTGACAAGAACATAAACCCATGGAAATTCTTCAGCAATAAGTTAAAGACTCTCAGAGATTTCTTTTGAATGGATGACCTGATTAAGAAAAGAGAAACCAATTTTTTTATTAATATGTGCTAAGCTAAGCTCTTTCTTTTTATTATTATTCTTTCCTGGAAACAAGTTTTTGGAGAAGTTTTTTGCATGGGAAACAAGTTTTTTGCTCACTAAAAATAGTTTGAAAGCTGATTCTATTTCAGTTTAACAAAATAAAGACAACAAAATGGAAAAGTTTGGCAAGAAGTTGTTAAAAGGCTGAGCAAACAATTATTCAAGGTTTCAGCATCCAAGCAGTTCCTCATGCTCAGAGCTTCAGGGAGGTTTAAACCAGGGCAGTACTTTCTCCTTGGGGTGGATGCCGAGGACACGCGTGGGCAGCCAGGGCAGCAGCAGGGAGCAGCTGGGACCAAACAGGCTGTTCCCAGTCTGTCAAATGTCTGTTTGCTGATCTGTGACTCTGTCAACTGGGAAGATTTGGTACATTTTTAACTGAGGTTCAGTAGCAAGGCCACATGTTTGTCTGAATCTTCAGGCAGCCTGGACTCACCTCAGTGTTGTAATGTTTCAGCTTTTTAAAGAGGGTGTCATAACCTCCGGGGCTCCCAAGATAAACATCAGTTCTATTCTCTCACTTTGTGATGAAAAGACAAAATATTTCTTCCATGAATGGCTGGCTGTTCATCTTGCTGTCCCATCCCATTCTCACAGCAGCAAATGCTGGGCTGTGACCATGGCTGGAGGTTGGATGGGGCTCTGAGCAACCTGGTCTACTGGAAAGTTTCCCTGCCAATGGCAGTGGGTTGGAATTGGATGATTTTGAGGTCCTTTCCAGCACAAACCATTCTATAATTTTATGATTCTGTGATTGTTTTCTTGGCTACTGAAATCAAACCTAGGAGCACTCAAGCTTAGCTTGATCTTCTTTGTTAGGCAGAAGATCATTTGTGATATCCAGGTACACTAGGATGTTGAAGTCTTTGGTAGATGTTTCTAGCAAGCTATGAGAACAAAAGCATTGTGAGATGAATGGTTTCAAATTTTTCAATTCCTGGTGGGACTTTGGGCTGAGCTGAGGGGTATTGTTTTTTGGTTTTTTTTCAAACTCAGAATATGTTAATAGGAAAAACAAAGAAAAAATTGAGTGAAGGGTTTTAACCGATTTTGCAGAAGCTTAGACAGAGTCAAAAACTTTCTTTTGAAGATTGGTTTGAAGTGTGTGTTTTACCAGTTCAAAGCTCTCTTTTAGAGGTTCAAACCAGTAGTAATAAAACTAGAAACGTGGCCAAAGCCAAAATGCAGCATTTTGAACAGTCAGAAACAGATTGCTCCCACTGTCCTTTCTGAGCGTTGAGGTTGCTTGCAGCACTGTTGAAGTTGCACGTGGTTCTTTAATGGAGTTGAATTTGTAATGACTGGTTTTACGGCATTTCTCTGCATCCAGCAACCCGACAGCAGCCAGAACCCAATTTTTGTTCCTTTCCAGTGCAGCATCTCTTTCTCCCTGTATTTGTAGTCTTTGTAGTGTGAGTAGTTGTACCATTGTAACAGCCTCAGACACCCCAAACTCCACCCAGAAAAGACTTGATGATGGCTGAGGGGTGTTGCTCAAGCAGAGGAAGTTCAGGGTGCTGTGCCTTCCTCCCTAGTGCACAAGAAATTTAGATTGGCTGCAGAGAAATTACTTTTAACTCTGCTGCAGCCATAGATTTTGGTTACCTAAGCTGGATGTTGCTCTATTAAGGTAAAAAGACATTATTTTTCTGTTTGCAGAACATACAAGACAAGTTAAGACCCTGGGGCATCTGATGGTCACTCTTTTCTGCCATGGGGACTTACCATTCCTGATGTTTGATCCTAGTGGGGACACTTTCCTGGAGCAATGTTCAGGCACCTTTCTGTAGTTTCAGAAGAATACTGCAAACCCACTTTTGCAATTTCATAGGGGAAAAAAGCAGGTTCAAACAAAATGTTTACACTTTCTCTTAATGCCACAATGTGAGGTGATAGAAATTATTGTCACTTGCATGGCAGAGGTTTTGGGCAGTGCAAGGTCCAGAGCTCATCCCAAGACTTTGCTATTGGTAGCAGAAGCTTCCAGCTCAGCATCCACTTACAGTTTGAATCCCACCAATTCAAGAGATTTAAATGTATTTTAATGTCTTCCTGGGTACTTTCTTGTTCCTTTGAGTCCTGGTGGCCCTTGTGAATTTCACAGAGTTCAGCACAGAAGCCAGCAAGTGGATAAAAATGAAAGCTCAGAGGAAGAGATGCAGATGAGGATCCATTCTGCCAAATCACTATCTCCTTCCAGGCTGAATGACAACTGATCTGCTCCTATCTTGGCCCAATCAGTCTGCCCTTAGAAGAATGATCTATCAAAGAAAGTCTAAATATATCCAGGCTTGGAGAAAGAGCTGCTAGCAATTCATCATGGTGGCCAGAGACAGAGCAGTTTAAAGGTATTTTTGGTGCAGCTCCTTCACCTGTAGCTGACCTTTCTGCTCAAAAAGAGAATTAATTCTTTCAGACTGTCAAGACCTTGTTCTTTGGAGGCATCACTAAAAGGGAAAGTGCCTCCACCACAAGATATTTTTGTCCTCACCAGGAAGCTACAAGAGCATTAATTTAAATGCATTAACACGACTCTGCAATTTGTGGATATTGGAGGGAAGCCCACGTTCCTCCCCACTGCCTCAGCTGCCTTTCAGTGTTTCTGTCTGGAACAGGGCTGTGCTGGACCAGATCTCTGACCTGGAGCTACTGGACACTAAAGATGTCCCACTGGGAAGGGTAGGAGATGTGGGAAGCTGAATTGGGAATTTCCAGGTCTCACTGCAGCAGCTCACAGCACAACAGGGAGCAAGCCTTTTGGCCCCCAGTTTCCAAAATTTGCCCTTAGATCACCCAGGCACAAGCTGTATTAACCAGCAGAAGCTCTGTAGTAACACAACTGATGGAAAGCTGAAGGCAAGGATGACTTGGCCAAACCAAAAACCCTCATTCAGATCTTCTGAATACCTTTGTATTTCCCCAACAGATTTCCAGAAAGCTTGGAAAAAACAAAACTCTGCAATCAGTTGGAAAATTTCAGTGGGGATTTCAGTGTCTACACTGGGACTTGTGGTGTTTGAAAGTCCCAGTGCTCACTGCTCCATGCCTTAATTTCCCTACCTTCAACTGGAGATGATGTGGCAATAATTAATATCTGGAAAGCACTTCAGATGTTTATACAGTGCATTCCCTAGAGCCAGTTACCTACAATCAATGGGATATAATGGCCTCATATTATCACAATAATTAAATACTTCCAGCTCTTAACTACTGTTTACAGTGCACCAGTGAGATAGAGGAAATCTTAACTTTACCTGGTTGACAGAGAACACATGTAAAGGAAAAAATAGTACAATATTCAAGACATCATATATAAAAGATCCCAATGTGCTTCTGAGCAATTAAATCCAAAGAACTGTTAGGCAGCTTAGATCACTTAATTTTTGGACTTCAGGAGTCCATCCTGAAGCTCAAAGAACTACAGCCATGAACTGCAGGCCTTACTATTAGATCCTGGTAATAAAGACTGTACAGATTATGATTGGAGCAGCTGTACTTCTGCAGCCCTCTCCAAGACATTTGCTATCTATGGTTCTGAATATAGATCTTCAATAAATTGTTGCTGGGACAGAAGGAGACATACTTGTTCTCTGAAGCCTCTGTCTCAATAGCCAAAGCAAATTATTGGTATTACACTTCTGCTAACAAGCACATCTTTAAGTCACACATCATTTTGGAGAATATTTTTACCTTTATCACACTTATGTGGTATCAAATGTAAAAGTCTGTTTGGATTGAGAATAGGTGATAGAGGCAATTTGTAAATAAAGGTATCTACAATTTAATGAAAAAGAAAAAGACAAAACAGAACCTTCTAGGATTTTATGTCTGAAGGCTGTTCTGCTTCACCTTTCCTTCCCCTAACCTGGAAAAGAAAGAATAAATCTAGTGCAGTCAGGCCTATGGTCTAGGTATGCATACATATATTCCTTTTACTATGAGCAAACACATAGACTAGAACCATAATTACAAACTCTGGCTCACCAAAATCTGAACTTTTCATGACCTACTCCTGTTTTTTGTGCACTTGAAAGAAAACAGAGACTAAAAAGATGTATCTGAATAATACAAGATGTTCTGTGCATAGGATGGTGCAAAGTGCATCTCCAATGTGATTACAAGGAACCAAGTGAGACTCTGTTATTTCAAACTGATTCTGAGTTGTATAATGTATCCCCCGGAGAATTTACTGCAGCATAAGTAACAGCAGACAGACCAGCCCAAGTCTGAAAAACATACTCCATTTGATGCATCTTTAGAGTAATACTGAATAATATAAGGTATTGTGTATCATCTTAATTTTTTATCCTACAGCACCACAATACAGGTCAAACAGAAATTTTCATTCCTAAAAAGAAAAAAAGGCTCAAACATAGAAAAGTCTAGAAAGGCAGTGGGGAACTTTGCTTTGACTTCTGTGCTAGATCAGGCTGCTCATATCCCTGTTTTCTCAGAGTCCTTCAAATATGGCCTCTGATGTAATTTTTTAGACTTGAGATGAAGAAAACAAACTCTTTTAGCAGCTTATGAAGGAAAAATGAAAGGAACTTCTGCTGTCCATTTCTTCCCACTTCCTCCTGCCACTTTCATATATAAAATTGCTCATAAGCATTCACTGAGAAAATACAATTCAACCTCAAGTAGAAATATAGAGTCATAGAATGGTTCAGGTTGGAAGGGACCTTAAAGATCACCCAGTTCCAATCCCCCTCCTATGGGCAGGGACACTTTGCACTCCACCAGGTTCCTCAAGGCCACCTAATAATTCCACCATTCTCAATGGACTTTTCCATCAGATGCCTGACAAAAGTGTGATGGGAACCTACAGCAACTCAGTGTTGTGTCAAAAGGAGCTCATTTCAGCAGTGTGTGGTAGAGATCCTTGGCCTTCTGTTAGATACCCTTGACCCAACCTTCTGTCCCACATGCCTTCAAATTCAAAGCTCTTGATGCTCATTAAATTCCTACCTTTGGTTCAGGGGTTTAAATCACTCTATCAGTGCCATCAATAGACATGAGCCAAATTTTGCTTTATGTGAGCAACCCCAATAGCAGAGAAATTCTTGTTGGCTCAAAAGGTTGTTAAAACAAAGGGAAAAGATATAAAAACCTCTACTTTGCAACATCTACTGTGTCTGTGCACTTAGTGTGATTTGGGAAGCCTCAGCATTTTGTTTTGTTTCGGTCTCGTAATTAGAGAAGGATTGTGCTTCATTATCCCACTGTAGCTCTCACTGCGACACAGTCCTGGTTGTCTTTCTAAAAGCAGTATTTCATACCAGCATCCAGTTCTTTCAACTGAGTGTAAAAACACTGGAAGTCTCTCCATTTCTTATTTCAAAATGGTATTTAGAGGAAAAGGAAACAACACCTCCCCACCCCCAGCCATTTGTTCTTATGGAGTCATTATATTTGGGAATGATATAAGGAAACATTTCAGACAAGGGAGTTCATTTCCATAGAACTGAATACTTGAACTGTTGAGGGGAAAGATGTATTTTGGGGGCTTGGGTTTTTTCCCCTTTTTCTTTACATGATAGCTCTTATTAAAAGGGAAAAAATGAGTTCACATTAATTAACTGATATTAATGTGATGTAGAGGAGGGGGCTGGGTCATTTTTTTTCCCCAAAAAGGCCCTGAAGAGCCATTCTGCAGAAGTATGTTTGTGTAGAAACAGGCAGTTTTCATTCTAAGTCTCCAAGGTTGTCTCTATGAACTGTATCCAAAGAGCTCCACTGCCTGCTTCTTTTCTTCACCTCATCTGCCAGCATCCTGCCTACCCTTCCTTTAACAATCAGAGCTTCTCCTTGTACAAAACATATGCTCATAGCTAATAAGATGATGTTGTCAGTGATACATATAATCTTGTGTTCCTGTGTGCATATGTTAACTGCAGTATTCATTTGGAATATTCTGATATTCAGAAGGGGAAAGGACTTTCCTATATTTATGTTAATTAGCATAACATAGTCTACCCAGAATTCATCATATTCTGCTAAGCTCTGCCAGAGAAAATGTATTAATAGCTGAACTGTTGCGATCCTTTGTTAATATCAGCACTGCAAGCTCTGTACCAATTTTAAGGCTTATCAAGAAGACAGGATTCTTGTAGTTACTCCTAAAGTCTTTCCTAGTAAACAGAGATAATGAAAAAATTGCTCCAAGGGAAGCAGCTTGGGAGCAAAGGCAAGTGGAGTTTAGCTCTACAATGGGTTGTTCTGTTGTGTAGCTGTTAGATCAGTGGCAATGAATTCTTCCAAGGACTCCCAGTTCAGGGGAACATTTTGTGCTTCCTCATTCCAGATAATACCTACACCTTAAATCCTTCCCATGAAGGCCTGGGGAGGGCCCCCTCATAAGAGCACTCCCAAGAGCATCCAAAGTGGAGATGTCTGTTTTCTTGGAAAGCTCTGGTGTAGCAGGATGTTCTGCCTAAGTGGTAGTAAATCAGCTTAAACTTTGCCCAATTTGTTATTGGTGGATTTAAAAGAGTTATCAGTGGATGGAGAAGTGAGGTCACAATGCTTTGGATGCTGAAGAGTGCTGAGACCAGCCTGACTCATCAATCCCTAAGTGAAACATTCAGGGGATGTGAAGACCATGTTTTCTAGCTGAAACTGGCACTGGTGAGGATGTGGCCCACACAGCTCAGCCAGAAACACCTGACTGACAAGTCAGACACTTTATACTATAAGAGCCCAGTCCCACTTTTTAATGGCAGGGACTTCTAACACACCCCTTCTAGGAGTGTATGGAGATTCCTCCCTGGAGTGGGGATGACCCTCAAGGTCACTCCTTCAGGCTGAGCAAAAGAGGTTTGCCCAAAGTCATTGATATGGATAAGTAACACCAATCTCTACTTAATAATTATCAAGCTGGCTTCGAAATTGTTAATTTAATAAATAATGCACTATATTAGTAGTTATAATTATCTACGCTGTGTAATACTGATATACTGTGTAATACTGATTAAGGCCTCAGTCTAATCATTATCATTGTCATCATCAATTTAAATAAATAATTTATTTTATTCATATATTTGGCTTAATATCCTTAATCCTGTGGGACAAAGTCAGGTGAAGGTTCAATTACACCTATATAATCCTTTAGACACAAGTCATTGACAAAGTCTGGCACTAGGAGTGGATCCAGCCACACCCAGACTCCTTTCTGAGGAGTTTAGAAAGCAAGGGGGTTCTTTCTGTTCCTTGTGACTCAACAGGAAGGTCTCCCTGATAAACCTTGCCCAAAGCTTCTGTTCAGTCCATGACATTTGGTGTGACACTCTTTTCCTCTCATGAGGATTCACTTCAACCTTCTCCTTTTCACTTCAGCTTCACTCTTTCCTTGCTATTCCCACATTTTCAGCACTTTGTTTGTATCCTTCACTCCTTTTCTTCAAGGTGTCACCTTCTCCCACTAGCTGATCATCTCTGAACTGCACGTCTGGACCTGGGGCACAATTTTTGTAGAGAAATGAAAGCAGAGAGAATTTTAACACACCATGTGTGGGCAGTGCATTGTTTAATACATCATATACTCTGTCTGTCTGGGGGATCTCTTCTGGTGATGATTTTTATCAAAGGAACTGTTTTGCCTGCATACTAAAAGGACTCATTCTTCTTGTGTTCCTGGGTACAAACTGACACAAATATGATTAATGCAAACCTCCAATAATTACCACTGTTAAAAAAAATCAGCAAGCTGAATAGGGAAAATGTGAAAATATGAAGAAAAGAAGAAAGGGGAAGGAAGTGCATTATAATTTGAATAAGAACAGATGCATGGCTACGAAGCAGAAAGACAAAAAACATGAAAAAATTGCAAAGCATCAAGGCATGTTAGCTCCTTTCTAGCATCTCTGTATTTGCAAAAGGAAAAATTGAGGCAAGGCCTATAGGTGAGAACCATACCAAGGAAACAACCTCATCTAGGCACAAGTTTCACCAATTGGCTGCACTGACCAAGAACATGGAAAAATAGTAACAGCCACATATCTCCATCTGGCACAGCTTTTACAAGTCAGTCCTGGCACAAAAGCAGCTGTCCTAGCAAGGCAAGCCCTTATACCTGCAGGTAAACACTGCAGGGAACACGCATTTCTGTTTCCCAAGTCCTAGGGAAAGGACTGTCTCTCCATGTGCCAACAATATTTCCTTGCCTTTGTTTCCTACTACTCTTCCCTGAAGGGGATTTTGAGATCTGACTGGCTTTCACAAGGTCTAAATTTCACTAAATCATAATCTTCCCCACTCTATTAATGTTTTATTGGAGAGTATTAGTTTTCTGAGCTGCTGTCTCTTCATCTTTCCCATATTGCTCTATTTCATCAATATAGTTCATCTTTTAAGTTGATTTTTTGGTGAGGGTTATTCATTAAGGTTTGATATGCATTTGAAAGCTGCTGACCCTGACCATTTATCTTTAATGCAAAAAAAAAATAGCCTATTTGTAGCAGAAAACTTGTCAAATACAGTCTCATTGGGACATTTAACACCTGCTTAACTGACAGAGAGGATTTGACTGTGTAGCCTCAGAAGGTTTACAGTGACACAAAACTGGAAGAGGTGATTGATTCACAAAAGGGTCATGCTGCCATTCAGAGGGACCTCAACAGTATGGAAGAATGGGTTGACAGGAGTCCCATGAAATTCAATACACGGGAATGGAAAGCCCTGCATCTGCCGAGGAACAACCAACCCCATGCACCAGGATAGGCTGGGTGCCAACCAGCTGGAAAACAGCTTTGCAAAATAGCACCATGGGGTCCGTGGTGGACATGTGGACACAGAAATTTGTCAATGCAGCAAAGAGGACCAGTGGCCTCCCGGGCTGCGATAGATGGAGCATTGCCAGCAGGTTGAGGGAGGTGGTCCTTCCCCTCTGCTCACCACTGGTGAGACACATCTGCAGGTTGTGTCCAGTGCCGGGCTCCCCAGTACGAGAGTGATGGACTCACTGGAGCAAGTCCATTGAAGGGCTGTGAAAATGATGAGGGGTTTGGAGCATCTGTTGTTCAAAGAGAGGCTGAGAGAGCTCAGACTATTAATCCAGAAGCAGAGAAGGATCAGGGGGATCTTGTCTATGTGTATAAGTACCAGTCTGGGGGAGTAAAGGTGGTAGAGATTCTTCTCACTGCTGTTCAGTGACAGCAAAAGAGGCAATAGGCACAAACTGAAATACAGGAAATTCCACTTAAATAAGAAAATGCCTTTGTATTGTGAGGGTGTTTGAAAATGGAATGTGTTCCCCAGAGAGGTTGTGTAGTGTCCATCCTTGGAGATATTAAAAATTCAACAGGACATTGCCCTTGGCAACCTGCTGTAGGTGACCCTGCTTAGAGCAGGGCATTGGACTAGATGAGTTCCAGATGTGCCTTCCAACCTCAGTTGCTATGTGATTTTGTGAAATACATTCAGTCCAACCTGCCCAATTCCTGGACATGAAAAAGCATTCACAAATATTCTTTTGTTGAAAGTCAGTCACTGAGTAGCTTACATTCTGAAGTTGTATAAAATAAGGAGTGACAGGAGGGCTTTGCTTGGTTCTTCAATGAAACAAATTCTGTGGAGTAACACTTCAAGGTCACTGCCTCCATCCCAGCTAAGACCTGAGGGCTTGTACTACAGATCTGACATGCTCAAATCTTTAGCACACACTATAGTGTTACTTAATGCTTAAACATGAGATTGTTCATCGGTTTTACTGGACTGGTGGGCAAGACAAGAGAGGTCAATAGCTGACCTAGGAATTGGAGCCAGCCTTTGAGCTTAAGGTCAGAGCTCCATCTATGAGACTGGGACAATGTATCTGACACTAGGATATACTCTAGTGATTAGTCTGTTTTCTGTTGGCCAAAATGAAAACTCCACAATCTTCAGGTGCTCTTGTTCAGACTTGAGCAAGATTTGCCCTCTTGCACAGCAGCAGGAGGATGTTCTGAGTTTACAGTTTTAATTAGACAAGGATAAATTGCTGGGGGAAACTGAATTCTGTTCATTTGGTGTCTCAACAGAGTAATTCTTTAGAAGTCAGCACAGAAGATACACAGATCAAGTCAAAGTGGCAAATATACCCACAGACAATGACATGTTTCTCTTTCCATCAGGAAGTCTCAGGGGAGAATTTCCTCTGGCATCCAGGACCCTCCTTTTGCAAGAATCTCCATATGTTTTTGCATCCTAATGGTACAGTTTAGGAAGAACAATATTCTCTAGAATTTAATTTTCTTCTACTTCAGCCTAATGATTTCCTGATCGGCCCCAGCAGGGATTAAAACTTAAACTTCCTAACAGCTTATATATAGTAGCAAGAAGCCAATAAACACGTTTTGATTACTGCAGTGGTGCTCAGCTCTGCTTCTTGATACAGCAACAAAGAGGAGGTGCTTTCTGAAGTCATCTTGGGATGGCTAAGGAGAGGGATTAGGAAGTGAGAACCAAGATGCTGAGAGTCCCGTGGCTGAGCAAAGGCAAAGGTGCTTGCAGTCAGCACATTAATGGTAGATGAAAATTACTTTGAACATCTCAGAACAGCTGGAAATGGCTTTGTGCATGCCCATGCCCATGTAGGACCCTAAGTGGAGGGTCTGGAAAAGACATGCTGGAGGTTGCAGGTCTCTGAGGTCTCGGCAGGGAGCAGATCCTGAAAGCCAGAGCAGCAAGAGCTGAGAAGGAGACTGAATCCATTATGAAAATTATGGTCATTGAGTAGAAAGTTTTGGTTCAAATGATGTAGCATTTGATCCCTGGGTAGAAAAGTTTGGCCAATGTTCACTGGAAAATACAAGAGTCAGGCCACCTGCTGCAATGCAAGAGAGACAGAGGTCATTTCAGAAGAACTATAAACTGCAATTAATTAACGGGGTAGGAAAGAGAAAAAACTACTGTGTTGTGAGATCCAATCCCTTAAGAGATATAAGAGCACTGCTTTGGTGCACACAGCTCAGCCTGTGAGTCACTGTGCCGAATCCATCCCTGGTTTTGAAAGCTTGGAGAAAACAAAAAGAAATTTATTCTTTTCATTCTCTAGAAAAAACCTTTAAGCTCAAATACTTACATCAGAGAGAAACTGCAGATCAAAGAGGCTGAACGCTGTGTTATTCAAGCAGGTTAGATAATTAAAGTTCTCCAGTTTACCACAGGGTTTGTGTCTAGCTCTTAGTAGTTGCTGTATCTGAGCTCTCCTTAAGGGTCAAGCATCCCTTCTCCTTTCTGTCATACAAGTACTTTTCCATCCGGGTTTGTGGAACAAAGAGGACACTCAGTGGCTGGTTAGGTTATCACAGGTGTGTGTTCTAGCAGTTTTCCAAAGGAACTACTCCTAGATGCTGCTGGCAGAGGCTGTTCACAGGAGCCTCCAGTGCCATGTTGGGTACAACACCAGCTCCAGATTTCCAGAGAAGGACAGTACTCCCCCACTCCAGTCACGGCCATACTAAGGCAGTGACCTATTTCTCAACTGTATTTCTGACAAATCCAGTTCTTAGCAGAATTTCTTGTGGTTTCTAGGAGATGGAAGGAAAAAGATTTGAGAATGTATCAAGGGGATTTTTCCTCTTTGTATTCTTTGTAGAAAATAAGATTACCTGCTTTTAGTATTCACAGCCTCAACTTTCCCCATGCTGTTAGGACGAGCCTCCAGTGCATAAACCCAAGGGCCTTTGTGAGCACTGTAGGCACTGGCTTACCCAGCTCCAGCTGAGATGGACACTTAGATCAGGGCCACAGTGATGCCCCAAGGCAAAGGTAATGTTTGTGGGCTGAAAGGGTCCAGGCAAGAATTTGGAGGAGAATTGAGTTTTGAGGGGTTTAGCCTGTGTCCCAGTGCCCTCCCACTGTCATGGCTGATGCAGCACACTGGTGTGACAGTAGAAAACACCTAACAACCACTTTGCAAGCAAAAGATCTTGACAAAAAGCCACCAGCTGTGTGGTGTGTACTACATGCAGTGTATATATACTGTTATCTCTGCAGTGCCTGCTCATCTGCCCCAGCAGCTTCTTTCCGCAGGGTCCCCTTCCCAGACAGGGAGTGAAGCACACGTTCTTGTATTAGGGAATGTTGTCACACAGCTTTCCCTTCCTCCCTGTAAATCCCAGAGAAAGGCTGCAAGCAGCCTGGAGGTTCGACCACAGCTGTGGTTGTATTCACTACTGAGTCACCCAGACAAAATGAGCAGTGCCCATTTCTTGAAAAATAGGTAGTGTATATGTTCCAGAATTAATGTATCCATGATCTTCTTTCATTATCAACATAAATATAGGGAAGCCAGGAATTCAATTTCTTCTGCTCCATACAGGTTCCTGGCATTGGGAAATAAAGAATATTAGCAGAAGAGCAGAGGCAAACTGCACCACTGCTGCCTGTGGTTTTTGGAACCTCCAAGGCTGGTCTGGCAACATTTGCTGGAATTAAGCTGATGTATCAATAAAGGGGGAACAGTGGGTGAACAGAAAGATTGCACTTTCTAACTGGAGTAATGCTCATTTGGATAGTGACTGACACTAGGAAGTGATTGTCAAAGTCTTTTTTGACATCCTCAGGCTGATAAAGACAGCAAGGGGATTTCCCACTGATATCAAGCAGAAATTTGCACAGAGATCAAAGGCAAAATAAAGCATTCCTGTAGTGAGTAAACTCTGAAAACATCTTCATTACTTCTAACATACTGCACTGGCTATAGTTGACAACGTGCTTTGCAGCACATCATCCTGCTTTACCCTCCTGGGGCATCTGACTTGGATTCCCTTTCCACTTTCTTTCTTTGCCTCTCTTGCAGTCTACCTGGCTGCCCCACCCGGCAACACAGTCAGTAGCAGAGCTTTTATTAGTAGCATCTTCTAGATTTGGCAATTATTAGTCAGCTCCAGGCCTTAAAAAGGAAACAGGTCTGATTACATTTATACTCCTTGGATGCTCTTTAGCACAAGGACCATGTTTTCAGCCTGTATCTGCAAGGCACAGTAAATGATAATGAGTTATATTGGAACTACCATGATGGAGAAAATAGTGCAGCTGCTGCTAACAAGGGTTATAGCGGGTGGCAGGTACAGACATCATTCAGAGGAGGTATTTTGGGCTGCCTGCAGAAGAAATAGCTAGTGCTGCAACAATGTATTTGGGAAATTTTGTCAGCAGACATGTTGGTGACTTAAAATACAGAGAGATTTATGCATTTATATGTTTGTATATGTATATAAGCTTATATATACACTTGATCTTCCATACTATGCAGAATAACTGTCAAGCACACAGGTACAGTGAACACCTCAATCTGGACAAATGCTATTGCCAGACTTATGTTTTGATTTGTCATATCACCGGGTTTTATTGTTTTTACTGTTCAACCTTGGATCAAAATAGATCTGACACATTCTTCTCGTCCCTTCAAAGCAGACTGCAGTAAGGTGATGCTTCTGGACTGTATCCCTTTACATCTATCTGGGACAGCTCCTCAAACTAAAGGCTTTGTACAAATAATTATATCCCAGGTAAACCAATATGGAACCAAATACTGACACATTTTCTTAAACCATATTTTTGTTAAACTTCCTAAAAGCAGTTCAGGTGTCTGACACCACTGAAATCAAAACAAACTAATCTTCAAAATGTTTTAAAGAAAAAGCAGCTGCCTGGGACATCACTGAGGGTTTTTCTGCAGGGGTAAGGACCAAGCAGGCTAATTTAGGATTTGTCTTGTTATTTCCAATTGTTTGCCTTTGAGTCAGCAATTTCGAACTAGTACCACTGTGTGATTGCTTTGTCCTTAAAAGTCACTTCTTCCTGACAAAATCTTTCCAGCATTAGGTTATTACTTGTCTCCAACTTGCCTAAAATTTCTGAAGTTTAACTGGATGCAGTTTGGTTTGAGAATTAAAGCAATACAAGAGCATAATCAATGAACAAGAAAAAGCAACATTATCCTTTCTCAGTGTGTTGCATGCTGCAAAAGTCAGACTAGACCAATCTCAGTCCATAATCACACATATTCCTTTCAGTACACCCACAAGAACTCCATTAGGGCTGGCACCAAAGACCAGAAACCATCTGAGAGTTTTTTGAACATGGTTTGTGAACATAAAAGTCCTTCAGACTTCACTGAAAATTTGTGAATATGACTTATGTAGGCTTCATAGGAATTTGGCTCGCATGCTACCAGAACATTCAAAAAGGCCCTTTGTCCTTATACTTCAACAGACTAGAATAAAAATGCCTAAAGAATCCTGAAACAAATCTAAAATGAATATGTCATTAGCTTCGGAGGGAGGGACACAAACTTGTATTTGATAGTGCAAATAGGCTCACAAGCCCAGAAATGGGAAAATGGAAGGAGGAACACATTACAGAGAGTAAAGTTTGCAAGCACTAAAGTCAGGAGCTGCTGCTTCACAGCTACTTCCCGTGAAATCTGAAGAAGGAGAAACTTGGGTCTCCAGTCCAGAATTAGACTGACTTCTTTAAAAACTGTACTTTCCCTGCTGCTTTTCAGGCTCATATCTAATTCACTGTTTATGGTTTCCTTATGCCTCCCTCATCATTTTTCCTTTCCCAGTGTCTTTCTCCTACTCAGTGTTTCACCTGATTTCTTTCTCCCCACCTACATGTTCTTGCACAATTACCAAGTCCTGTTTTATTTCCTGCTCTTATTGTAAACTTCTAAGAAGGCTTTACCCAGCAAAGGGTCTGTGCTTTCTGCCTCTTGTAGCCCATCAGCTGTCATTACTGGGATTCACAAGGCCCTAAATGCCTCAGTGTTCTCCAGCTTTCTCTGTATCTCATCAGCACTTGCAATTGCTGGCACTGCATTTCCCAAACGGAGTGAAACAAAAGTAGAATATCCAAACTGAAACACTTTGTGTTATATTCTTCCTGCATCCTAAAAAGACACTCCCAAAGTAGGGCAGTTCTTTTCTGTCTGGATCTTTATCTTTGGCAAGGTTGGCTATTAAAATATAAATGCCTTCATATGCTGTCCTTCTCTCTGTATTGGCTGTCAAGTAGTTGGGACCTCTACAGAATCTTCCTTAATGCTGTGGTTTGGGAAGTCTGTTTCCCACATAGTGACTGAATACTAGCAATGACACTAAACCACTCCACTCCTTGGTTTCATCTTCTGTAACAGAACAAACCTTTTACTCATCCTCCTGCTACCCTTTCCGAAAAAGGCTTAGCGCTAGGCAGAAGAAAATTGCAGGTGGGTGCACATAGCTGAATTTAGCTGCCAAAGTAGGATTATCTTCCACAAACATTTGCGCAGCCCTAAGGAAAAATAATATCTTAAATTCAAATTTAATTCAGGTTTATTTCTAATAGAAGCTCTTAGAAAGATATTAGCTAGATCAAGTTGTCCAAAGAAGAGCAATGTTTTGTAGAAAGAATCAACTGGGAGGTAGTGGGAAAGTGTGAGTGAGCCTTTTAAGAGTCCTGGCATATAGGCAAGGTGGCTGTGGAAGAGATAAGCAGTATTTTCTGCTCAGTGAGGGCAGAACAAATGGTGCTTCTTTAGTCTACAGCATGAAAACAACATAGCAAAAGACGCTGCTTTTACAGGCACATCAGGCAAACATCTGAGAAAAGTCTGGGGATAGCTGCTTTGATCTTGAGGAACTGAAGCAGTCCCTATGTATCCTCAGTGTTCTAATTCCTCTGGCTCTGGGGGATCCCGCAGCAGTGCTGGGAAATTGGTGCCAGGCTCATCCAGTGTTGTGTGGGTGGACACAGGAAGGTCTTGACAGCAGAGCCCCACTGGGATGCAGCTTAAAAGCCACACCAGAGATGAAAGGCCATGGGCTGTCTTTATGGCTGTTCACACCTCCTTCCCAAGGGAGTAGCTGTTCCACAAGGGGAGTGGAAGAGGGTTGTCAGAGCCAGTCACAGCTTTGCAAAGGCTTATTCTGCTGGCATAGTCTCTCAGAGTCATCAGTGATACTGGTTTAATTGCATTTACATACTGTGCTATTTCCGAACACCCTGCGCAACAACCCTAATTTCGCTTTCAGCAAGATGTGACATCTCTGACTTCACTGACACTCTAAGTTGCTGAAAATCTAAGATTTAACTCACAAGTGACACATAGTCCTGGCCTGTGATCATGACCCTCAGTACTGATTCAATTTCCTTTTCACACAAGGTCTTTCTCTTGTTCTTTAGATTAAATAATCCAAGATGGCTCCAGCAGGAGGGCTTGACAGCTCTCAGAGAATTATAACTCGACTGACCTGACCTCCATCCAGAGACCAAATTCTCTCTATTTAAATGGAATTGATTTCTTCTCCTGCTCTGCCCATGGAAGAGACATCCATAACAGACTGCAAAGAGCAGTGGGGCTTGTCTGCACTGCCAGTCAGGGAAGTTCATGGAGGTCTTCAAGAAGAATTGTTAGTAGGTAGTAGGAAAGCAGAGCAAAGGATGAGATCCAGATTATTGGGAACCTTAAATCACCTCCCTCAAAAAATGAAGCAAGTAAGTTAATGTGTAGAGAGGGAAGGGGTCAATCATGCTGTTGATAATATCATATCGCAAGGCACAGCAGGGGCCATAACAGAGCTGACCTAAAATTTTTATAGTGGAGGGAATTCAGCCATGCTTTAAAGGCCTGTAATAATGAAGACTTTACTTAATTTAGCATGAAGTTGGTTAATTGCCCTCTTAGTTAAACATTAGCTTCATTTTCCCATTCCCGGCAATGTGGCTTCCTGGTTTTATAGTTTTATAGTTCTAGCCTGGGTCTCAGTGTGCCTTTATCCCCCGGATAAGAGGGCCCGCGGTTGCCTGTCAGCATTTTGAGGAGCTGCTTACGGACTGCCAGGAGTTTTCCAGCAATGCCTGTGGGCATGGAGGCTGGGTCTGGGGCTCTCTCTGGAGTGTGGTTTTCAGAGCCCAGTTCTCACTAAAGCCCAGTATTAGACTTGTGAGTCTAACACAGGCACTGCTTCCTCTGACTTTGATTGGTGCCTTATTATCCACGATTTGCAAACATGGTATGAACCACTAGTTACTTACAAAATCTTCGTAAACCTCATCATTTTCCATCACTGTGTTAGTGCAAATCTAGGGGCTTTTTAAATTAAGTTTTGCCCTCTGTTCCTTTTTATTACTGTTTATTTTTAGAGTAAGAAACATGCTTAACATCATTTGATAGCTGAACATTGAACAAGTAGCTCTATTAATAGACCGAAGTGTTCCTGTTGCTGAGGAAGATTAGTACAACTCTGTTTGCTGAATGAAAAGCACAATAAAAAGAAAACTTTAGCATAAATGAGAATGTTTAGATTGCTTGCTATAGTCCTTGGTAATGAAATACAAGGTGAAGCTGCAGAAATAATATGAACTTGAAAAAATTTATATTTTTGAATTATCTGGGGGGGGGGGGGNGGGGGGGTGCTATTCTATATGAGGGAGTGGCTTCTTGGTGTGTTCCTACCTATCATGACATCCTTATTAATGCAGAAGATGTTAAGCTAAATAAAGTACAGACCTCTGTAATTTTAAGCATAACAGGTATGACTCTACCTCTTCATTTCAGGCTAACTGAATCCAGAACTTCTGCAATAATTCTGTGTTACAGATCGAGACCTAAACTAAGAAGGGTAGCAACTATCAATGGAGATTTGTTTAACCTCTGATCTCTCATCTCTTGTAACCAGTGACAGGAGCCAAGGGAATAGCCTGAAGCTGTGTCAGTGGAGGTTTGGGTTGGATATCAGGAAAAGGTTCTTCACCCAGAGGGTGGCTGGGCACTGGAATGGGTTCTCAAGGGAAGTGGTCAAAGCCCCAATCCTGACAGAGCTCAAGAAATATTTGGACAACACTCTCAGGCACGTGGTGGGATTCTTGAGGTGTCTTGTGCAGGGCCAGGAGTTGGACTTGATGATCTTTGTGGGTCCTTTCCCACTCAGGACTTTCTATGATTCCATGGTTCTGATTCTTTGCTTCTGATTCTAACCACCAAGAGCACACTCAATAAAAGTTTACTGAAATGCATGTTTTGTTTCGCTTTAAAATGAGCAGTAACATATTTGCCTTATATACTTTCATTAGATACCATGAAAATACTTTAAAGATGAAGGAGTATCTTTTCCAACTAACTCCTGGTGAAAATGATGTGGGTGTTAAATATTATCCTGCAATCTAATGAAAATTCTTAAATAGTCGTGGTGATTTGAAGTCTTGTTACTTTTTATTTCAGTGGCACTTGAGTTACAATCTCTTGGCTGATTCTGATCTCCCAAAAAAGCTTTGTTTGGGTGATTAAAATGTTCTCCTTATATTTTTATAGCATATCTACTCAGACTCTAGAAAAATCATACAGTTCTAAACAGATCTGGGACTGGCCTCACTGAAGCTGATTTTCTCCATGGCCTTGGGTAAACTAATATTATCTCTGTTTTGTGTCAAATTGAATTTCAAAAACACATACCTAAAGTCACAAGTGTTTCAAGATTAGCTTTCATTTAATAAACCTTGGAAGAACAGTATTTGAGCACTGAAAGGCACAAAGTGTATGAAATCTGAGAATTGTCCAGCAAATGCTGTCACCATGTGACAGGTCAGTATTTGTTTAGCTTTAACTCTCTTTCCTTCTCTATGAATGTCAAAATACTTATTATATTGCTATACATGTGTCTAGAAGCCAGGTGTAGAAAGATAAACACTGGACTTTCTAATACAGGCATTAATTGAGAACATGACTGGGTTTCCATTTGCTCTAAGTAATGCAGACCAAGGGTTGCACAGTAGCTCCAACATATTGAACTTGTTTTCTAGGCTCTTTAGATTTCTTCCTGCCAGGCCAGGCTGCATCAAAATTGTAAGGGAATTCAGTTCTGCTGCTGCTGACAGTACTTTCTTGTTAATCTTGCTTTACAACATGATGCTATTTGCTTGATTGCCATGTTTGCCCTTGCCTTCACAGAAATTTTGTGCCATGGAATAATTTCTATATGAGGAAGAAAAAAAACCATTTCATCTACTCAGATGCACAAAAGTCATGACTGCAGACATCTCCAGAGCTAACCTGTACACTGGACCAAGTCCCTTAGGTTATGTCTGCATCCCCATTACCTGACACCAAGGGTAGCTGTATGAACAAATCCTCTTCCCTGTGAAACAGAGCGGCTGCATCCTTAGTCCCATGGGGAGTGACCCCAGCTCCTGTTAGCTCCTCAGCTGGGTCTGGGGACTGTGTGGGAGCATATTAGCTGGTCCTGGGCAGAAAATGCACCAGGAATAATTTCTAGAAACTGTGGAGAATCAACACTGTTAACTTAATGGCACAGATGTAGCCTGAGAGTCCTCCTCCAGTTAAACAGGAGAAATATGCACTTTGTCATAAACACCAAAAGTAGATAACTCACATTTTTAGCTGCTTATTTCTCTTCATGACTTTAAAAGTACGAGGAGTGACTAGGAGAGAGACAGACATCTACATGGTAGAAATCTAAAGGTAGATGGGATGAATCTTTCTGAGAACTCATAGCTACACTTGCAACATAATGTCCCATATTAAAGTCAGTGGAACTTAATTAATAGTTTAGTTTTACACATGCACTTCAAATGTCCTTCCTGCCCATCAATGATTTCTAAAATCAAAGCCAGTTCTTTCAATCTTGGTTTCACTGAAGCTAAGGGCAAACTCCCATTTCTTCACTGGAGCCTGGATTTCCTTGTTAGAGTTCAAGTCTCCAAATGAGAGATGCTTGTTTTAATTGGATTACTCGCTAGTGTCTCTGCTGATAGGCAGCAGAGACTGAGAAAAACAATTATAACTGATATTCTGGACAGCTCTGCTACTCTAGCTCTCCCCCAGCATCTGAAGAATTGGCAGTTCTTAGAAGAAAGTCCATACTAAATTAGGAAACATTCCTTTCTGCTCTATATTAACAGCTTGCAAGCAGCAGGAGACCAAAGAATTTTGCTCTATGAATTATTTTGTTTTAAATGCAGAGAATTAGTTCTTTTCTTGTTCTCTATTTTTATTGCAACACTTTTGCCAAGTCTCCATATGCCAAGATGTAATTAGCTTTCAGAGAAGACATTTGCAGATCTGGCACAGACCATGGATAGTTTAACAGCTTCTTTTCTGTTTCTTCTGAATATTAAGCAGGAGCATATAATTGCTTGTGACTTCTTTCAATGCGTCTCTGGAGTTTAAATCATTTTTCAGAATTAAATAAATTTAAAAAAATAAGATTAACACAAATATTATTCAAAGAAGATATTTTAGGCACACACAAAATCAGGAATTCCTACAATTATGTGGTTCATTTCAGTGCTAATTCAGCCATATCTTTTAATTACACATATATTCATTCTCTCTCTTTCTATATGAAGATGAGAAAGACTGAATAAAGACATCCAGGTGTGTGCACTAGAGAAGAGCTGATTTTCTGAGGGCGACCATGTCTTCTGGTATTCCTTGTCTCTGGAGTGCTTAATATCCCATTCATTTCTCTTTATATTTTGTTGTTTTTTATTTGCTCAGCAATTTGGTGTTAACCAGACATCTGGAGCTAGCACAATATTTTCAATGGGCTGGAAGATCATGGGAGGCATTGAAAATTTTTACTGATATCACCGCTTTTCACATCACCCAAAAACTGTGCCTGCTCCCCATGGTACCAGCCATAACTACACAGCTCCTTCAGGCTGGCTGATTCTTGCTGTTTACTGCCCACCATCTTCTGAGCCAGATACAAAGGATACAAAACCTCACAGTCATGTTGATATTCCCCACATTGCACTAGGACAAGCATGCAGACAGGAATGAGGTAAATCAGCCTCACTCCTAGCCAGACTGAGGATAAATGGATGTCTGACCCACAGATGGAAGCTGCTGGAAGCTATGTTACCAGTGATATATTGACTGGGGACCTCTTACTATGTCCTGTTGCTGTCCTATAGCA
>VXAD01007337.1:0-48213 GCA_013399195.1 Dicrurus megarhynchus
CGGCCCCCGCGCTGCTCCCGCGGTGCCGCCGAGCCATGGAGGGCTTCGTGGACTTCACCAACCGCTCCCAGGGCCGCGACCAGCTCTTCCGGTGAGTGTGGGGGCAGGCGTCCCCCTCGGGACCCCCCAGCACCGACGCAGGGCCCATCAGCCGCCCCGCGCGCATCCCCGTCCCGCCGGGCCGCGGCCCCGTCCCCGCACACAGCCCGGCCCTGGCACGGCGCGGGCCGGGGGCACCTTCTGCTCCAAAGGCGGCTGTCAGAGGACGGTGCCAGACTCGTGGTGCCCAGCGACAGGACGAGGAGCAATGGCCGTAAACTAAATCACAAGAAGTTTCACCTCAGCTTGAGGAAGAGCTTCTTTACATTGCGGGTCGCAGAGCCCTGAACAGCTGCCCAGGGAGGGCCCGGAGTGTCCCTGTCTGGAGACATTCCAAACCCACCTGGGTGCGTTCCTTTGTCACCCGCTGCAGGTGACCCTGCCTTGACAGTGGGGTTGGACTGGATGGTCTCCAGAGATCCCTTCCAGCCCTGACAGTTCTGTGGTTCTGTGAAATAAACCTGTCCTGCTGCTGCCATCCCGTGATTGTCTGTGTCTCACCTGTGTCCCCCTCTCGTTTTTTCCCTTCCAGAGCCACTCAGTACACATGCATGTTACTTAGCTATTTAATAGAGAATAAAGCCGATAAAAAGAAGCTGGTAATGAAACTCAAGCAGTTGGAATCTAGCATGAGCTCTGGCCGGAAAAGTAAGTACCCGGTGTCTAGAGGGATAAGACCTTCACTTGCTCCTTCCAGTAAAACCTCCTGGCCTTGTGTTTTCTGTAGTTAACCTACCTTAAGCCACAAAACCTCTTTTAGTATATTTACAAAATTGTCAATAGACCTTATCCCTGCCATGGCTTGCCAGGCTAGGTACGGCCAAATAGACTTTCTTTACTTCCTCAGCCTCCCCTCCAGTTAGACAATCAGAATTACTGCTGGAAGGATGAGAGGAATAAGTTAACAGTCAGCTGTTGTTGTAGAGGCCAAGCTGTCATCTCTGTTCAAGGACAGAGCAGGGTTACGAGGCAAGGCTGGCTCACCATGTGCTCATTAGTCCTTCCAGCTGATGGGCTGAGACAGCCCAGCGTTAAAAGATCGTCATCCAAAAAAATCACTTTCGAAGGACCATCCTTCAATATGGCTTTTATATCCTACTTAACATATTAATTTTCTTTAGAATTTATACCCTACTAAATCACATACCCTTCCATGCTTCTTGCACAGCCTGACCATTTGCATCACTCCGTTCTGTGTCACGGTTGCATCCATGATAGCTATGCTGTTGCTGTGTTTGTATCACTTGTTTTCAGCTTGATCTTCCACCCACTTGTCAATTGCTCAATCCTGGAACAACTGCAACAATACGAGACAAATATTCTAATCTCTGGTATTGCCATGGATTTGTTTATTATTCCATTAGCTCCAGAGTATGGTAATTTCTAGTGGGGAGGCCAGTTGGTTTGTCAGCACAGCCATAATTCTCGTGCTTCTGCTAAACAAATCACTCACAGGCATCAGGCCTAAATTCAGGGCTCTTGTAGTTCCACCAGGCTTGGGTGCTGCCAACATCTGCCACTGTGATGGGGCAGCAGGGTGTAAAAAGTGTTTTGAATAATATTGTATTAACATTCAGGGGCCAACACCCAAACTGTGCAGCAGGTGAAATCAGGTTTGCCATATGTTGTAGCTTGAAATGGAATGCACTGTTCCACACAGTTGGCAGGGAACTACAAGTCCCTCTGACAGATTCATGTTTGAGGAGGGATTTTGGTCTCTGTGCTCAGCACGTGAATCGCCAGCTTTCACAGACACTTAGGAAAGCTGTAGCTCATGGTTGCAATAGGATTAATGCAGTAACATCTTCTGTCCACAGAGTGAGGTGAAATCCAGCGAGGTCTACAGCTGAAATTAGAGGCTCTGTTTGTGTTCTTTACTTGTTGGCACTGACTCCTGCAGAGCTGAGGGTGATGCTGGTCCAGAGGGCACCCAGGTGCAAGAACAGAATGGCAGGAGAGGCTGCAAGTCCTGGCTATTGACAAAACACATGTGTAGGTCCTGGGCTGGTGATGTTTACACAGAACTGAGATGTTTACACCCCTTTCCTCACTAATTCTAGCAAATGCTTAAGCATACAAATGCCCAAAGCCGTTAAGTTTTGTAAAAGTATGTGCAGACAGTGGCAGGCCGAGTTCTGCGTGAGGCCAGGCCGTGCTAACCTTTGTGGGGTTTCTTGCAGTGCTCAGACTGGGCAACGTGGTGCACGCCTTGGTGGCAGCGAGGAGAACTGCAAAGCTGCCCGAGGTGGTTCCTCGCTTCTGCCTCACAGCCTTGCACCTCTGCCGGGCCCTGTACTTCACATGTGACACGGTGCTGTGGCTCAGGAGCGTCGGGCTGCAGCCGGACATCAACAAACCCAAGTGGCAGGAGTGGGCTACCAAGTGCTACTACTACTCACTCCTGATGAATCTGGCCAGGGACTGGTATGAGATCTCCTGGAGGCTGGAACAAGCTGCGCTGGAAGAAAAGACAAAGGAGAATTCCTTCTGGCAGAAACGCAGCGAGGAACTCAACGGTGTGAAAAGCGTTGGTTTGCATGGTTTTCTCTGCCAGCTCTTTCAGATACTGAAAAGGAATCCTCCTTTGCTGCTGGACTTGGTGAAGAACCTCTGTGATCTTTCAGGCCCTTTGCATACGCTGGGAATCTACAAAACCAACCGAGGAGTGATTGGTTTCTGCGGCCTCCTCTCCTCCCTGGTGGGGATCCTCACATTAGCAAGCCCACATCTGAAGCTGAAACAGTGACATAAAAGGAGCTGCACAGTATGAGGCTGCAGCTTTGATCTTCTGATAGATTCCTATCTTCATATGGCACTTTTGAATGAACGTGTCTTACAATAACCTCAAGATTGATTTTGTCCTCTGAATAAGGGAATTCTGCCTTTTCCTTCCTTGTGCCTTTGCAGATGAGTTTGGTGCCATGACACACTCCCTGATGGAGTGGAGAGAGGAAAAGGCCGAGTAATATTTCACAAACAGAAAGAGGACTTGGAACTTGGCTGCTAGATAAGAAAATACTCCTTTATTTTAATACAGGGTTGTGAAACAGCTGCATAGGCAACTGTAATAGGTATATGACTCATGACTAATCATGTTTACACTGGAAAGCTTCAGTTCACTAACCCAAGGTCCCTACAGTCAGACTGTCTAGAGTGGGCTAAGGAAGGTTAGGAGCTGCAGTTAGGATGGCCTGAAGTCAGGGATGAGTGTTCTGATGGGTTTGGGTTGGTGGATCTTTTGTCCTGCAGGCACTGTCTGAGTGCACCTGGAGATGATCTCTGTGGTGTGCACTGGTGGTGCTGGAGCTGTAGTCTAGTGAGTGCCAACTCCTGTCCCAAGAAATCTGCACTTTCTTCATTTCCTTTGATACTGTGAGCCAAGGACTGTTGGCCAGTGACTCTGACTGCTCCAGCAGGCCACAGCTGAGGGCTTTGGTGCAGGACAGCACATTAACTGCCAAACCCCTGTACCTGCAAGCACAACAATTTTCCATTAATCATATTGTGATAAGGACCTTGTTTTTCTCTTTTAATTTTACGTGAAAAATTCCAGTATAATAAGGAGTTTGGAACCTGCAGTTAAGGAGAGAAGCCTGGCTCAGAGCTCGCTGAGTCAGAAAAACTGCAAGGACATGTTTCTAGTTGTGTAAGCTTCAGGAGGGAAGAGAATGGAGCTGGTCATGTAAATATCAGAATCCCCTGTGACAAGAAAAGCTTTTTACTGGATTTGGGCATTCATGGTTTAGATTTTCCTATCTGGTGCTGCCTATCCTCCCTGCTCATGACCACAAGATTGCTTGTGTGTTCCCTCGCTGGCTGAATGGGTTCAACCATTTGAAAACGCTTCATGTTTGTCCTGCAACTGCGTTATTGTTCATCACTGACCTCACTGGCAGTGATGGCTGGCAGTGTAACTGGGTTAAAACAGAAATGCTGTGTCCAGCTGTCTAGCATGGCATGCAGCTTTTGCTGCTCCTGACTTTGCAGAGTACCAGTATGACACCATCTGAGACAAAAATTGCACATTATATAGGAGATAAATATAACATTTTTCTTCATCAGAGTTAGGCCTGTGTGTTCTGCTGCTTTCTGGTGTAAGAACTCCTTGTTTAATCTGTCAAGGAGATGTGAACAGACTACTCTAACCTGGACCAAGGTGCTCTCTTATTATTTCTGATGCTATCTAAAAACAGAAAATTAAAAGGTGTGGGTCTCCTTTATTAAAAGGCAAAGGATATGAAATTAAGTAGGCAGGTGAGGCAGTGCTCCAGTTTACCTGAAGTTGTTGTGGTTGGGCTTGGAATTACTTCCAGTTTGAATATGAAGTGATAGCCTGCCAGTGAAGTGTTTGAAAAGAAAGAGGTTGCTGGGCAGGATAATTGTGTTTGAAGACCAGATGTGGCCTTCAGCAGCTCTTATTTTTAATATGGAAATGAGTAGCATTAAAAGTAGAGCATACTGGCAATTCAGGCCAAAATGGAGCATTGTGTGTGGGATATGTTATATTCTAAGCTTCCTCTCCTTTATAACAATGGAATTTTTTTGTTTCATTCTCCATTTGTCTTTCATCTCCTGGCAATATGGAGCCCATCCCTCCCTTAGTCAGATTTGATCATTATCCCAGTGTGTAGCAACCCCTGGAAGAAAGGAAGAGGAGTCTTGATGATCTGACCGTGGAGGTTTGACCACCTTTTGTCTACAGAATTCCATCTTACTGCAAAAAATGTGTTTTCAATCCCAGTCGGGGGAGCTCTCAGATGCAAAATACTTCACAAAATACTTTCACTGGTTTGCAAACGGCTTTCTCTTTCTCTCTTAAAATTTTCAGGGAAAGCCATTGATACAGGATGTAGCCCAGTCTCCACCTCCCTGTGCCCTGTAGGCAAACACTGTGCAAAGCCCTGAGCCAGGCTTTGATGTGTCTCGGTAGGGCCTGGTGTGGATTAGCACGTATAGCCTTAATGTGGGAGATGGGGGTGAGTTTTCAGCCTGCCTCAGCCCTACCTGTCCCATTCTCCATGATGCAGGCTGGAACATATAGGAGTACCTCTGTTACTGGATGTTAAGCACTAATATTTGCCTTCTGCTCCTCAGCTGGAGGCTGGTGATTTAAGGTACCTTAACATAACACAACTGAAGCCATAGGATCAGGATCGTATGGAGAAAATCCTTTTAGTGCCTTGTTTTGTTTCTAATACAGCAGTTGGAGTAAGAACAAGGTGTTTGACCATGAGCAATAAACTGTGATGAGTGTGACACTGTGTCTGTGTGTAACTTAGAAGGTGGTGTAAAGAGATGCTGAAGGAGGGAGGATTCCTCCCGTCTCTGAGTTTTGTGAAGGGTGACACTGTTAAAGAGGCATTGCCTGTGGTTGGGTGCTGGAGCTTTCCTTTTGCAGTAGCCAGCTGGCAGCCAGATTCATCCAGCTAGTTTAGAATCACCATTTCAGCTGCAAAAAACATTAAGAAATGCATGAATATCAGGTAAAACTGCATCTTATAAACAGCCTTTCATTTGGATGGTCGTGGTTTAATGACAAATGCCAGTTCAGGGAGGGAACAAAGGGTAACATCTCCAGCAGAGGTGGCAAGGGATGGAGCCAGGATAACCATTAAACTGAGCTCACTGTTAGCTCCTATCCCCTGCAGTGAGAGTCTTGCAAACTTGGAAGCTCCAAAATGTCAGCTCCTGAACAAAGTATAAAGCATGGCATTCAGGAATGCTTTAGCAAGAGTTTCCTTCTGGATCAGCAGCCTCATACACTTTTTGTAATGGAAACAGTAGGAGAGTGGTCATCTTCTCTTCTGCTTACAGACAAGGCCTTCCTAACATTAACACTGTGCTTGGCATGACATTTCAAGGAACATGTGAGCCATTGGGGATTCCCAGGTGAGCGTCAAGAGCAGTCAAAGGTTAAAAACCAACATCTCCAGGGAGATACCAAGTAAACCAGTTCTGTAGAGGAAGTGTGACTGGGGGAGGGTGTGAGTAGTCTTCAAGTGTCTAAAAGCTTTTCTGCCAAGAGCAAGGCCATGAATCAGTTGCTGAATCCAGGAGGTAATACTTTTATATTGCCGCAAAGAATTAAATCACACTTCTTTTGAACTGCAAGTAAAATAAAAATCTAAACAGATTGCCCAGGAGGGCAGTCCTTAAAAATAAACTGGGCAGACATCTGTCAGCAGTGGTTATGGGGTTGCTGATCCTGCATGGAAATGAATCAGGTCCCTCTCCAGCTCCCTCCCAGACCAAAGTGAGGAGCTGCCTTGCAGGGCTTTGGGGATCTGGCTCATCCCCTCGCTGTGGTATATGAATGAGTACGGAGCAGACTGCAGAGACAGGGGTGTGGAACTGCTTCCCTGCACCCTGCAGATCCTGTGAGCTCTAAACATTGCCTGCCGGAGCAAAGGAAGCGTTTCTGGTGTGAGCTGGAGTGGTGGTGCAGGGAGGCCGTGGTACCTTTGCCCTGCAGAGCCAGGGCTGGCACAGCCTTTGCCCCAGAGGAAGGGGAGGGGATGAGCACAGGCGCTAGTAGGGCAAAGGCTGTGTTAGCTCCTGACTCCAGCCAAGGCAGAGAGGAGGTTGCCGTGCCCTCTGTGCTTTTAGCCAGGCCAGTGGGGCTGGAAAAAGTCTCAGTGCCAAGAGAGCAAACTTTTAAGCAGGCTGGTGCCCTTTGTCCCTCTGTCTCAAGGGCAGTGACTGACCCCAGCACCCAGCTGGAGGCAGCCCAGCACATTCATGTGCCTTTGTACCCAGCCAGCAAGGCAGGCACAGCCCTGGGGCTGGGAGTGAACTCTGGGCTCTTTGGGAAGGAAAGGGGGTATTTTCCTGCCCCAGGGAAGCCTCCCACACCCAAGTACGAGCAGTGCAGGCACAAGCAGAGAGCCATGGAGATGTGTTGGGTGCTCACCTCCATGTCCTGCACGGGAGTGCTGGGCAGCTGTGGGCATTGTGAGCCACATGCCAAGGGTCTCCCTGCCTCGTGCCAGCTGGTCCAGGACACACAGCAGCCCTGGACCACTCATCTGCACTGATCCCCCCGATTATTGCCTTGTCCTCTTTCCACCATATTTTCCTCATCAGTGTGGCTCATCTGTAGTCAATAACCAAGACCTGGCCCGGCCCCTCACAGGTGGTGTGGTCTTTTTTTCAATCAGTAACACAAATGAATTTGTTCATGATGGTGTGAGTCCTCAGTGTGCCTCCTGTGCAGTGAGGCCATGGAAGAGCAGCATTTTAGTGAGAGCATTGCTGGCAGGTCAAGGAGGGCAGTTGTTCCTCTACAAAGCATTTGTGAGTCCACATTTGGGGAACTGTGTCCTGTTTTGGTCCCACCGTCACAGGAGAGATCTTGACTAGAGTCCAGCAGAGGATCATTGAGAGATAAGGCATTCAGGGGCATGGAACACATGCTGCACCAGCACCAGCTGGGGCACAAACTCTGCTCAGAGGTGCACAGGGCAGGGATAGGAGATACCAGGCACAAGTTGCAACAAAGAAAATTCCAGCTGGACATAAGGAAAAAATAGTTTAACCATTAGTATGGTTAGCAAAGGAACTGGGCCCCAGAGAGAGGAGAATCTCCCTGGAAGTTTTTAAGACTGGACAAGACCTCGAGCAGCCTGATCTGGCTTTGAGAGTAGCCCTGCTTTGAGCAAGAGTTGAATGAGGTGATCTCCAGAGATCACTTCCAAACTGATCTTTTTCTCCATCTACCCCAAATGCCTAAAGCTTTCCCAATGTAGTGTCTGCCCTGACCTTCGGCTAAAGCCTCCTCACCAAAAGCCTCATGAATCATCTTAGAAACTGCAAACCTGGCCAGATTGTTTCAAGCAGAATATGTCCCCCCACATCTGCCTTCTGCTCCTTGTGCTTAGTAAACTCTCCTGGGGAGAAACCATGTTCTTGGTCTGTTAGGTTTCCCAACAGGATCGTATCCTAGTCCATCATGAGGCATAACAGGGCTTAAGGAAATACAGGAAGGTTTTAATCTCTTAGGAAGCCCTGCCTGACTCTTCCCCTTCTCCCTGTCTGCTCGTGATCTGTTGCTTTTGAGGTGGTGAGGTCCAAGGGCAGCTTCTTCTCATCCTCTGTGGAAGGAGTGGTGTTAAACCCTGCCATGCTGCAGCTTCTGGACTCAGCAGGGAAGGCGACAAAGGGGATTTTCTGCTGTCATCTGTTCCCAATTACGGTGGTTTCAGGGAGCTCCTTGGCCCGTTTCCACCGCAATCCGTCAGCTCCTGAGCCCACGCAACTGGGAGGTGGGGCCTCGTGGTGGTGGTAGTGGCCAGAGCACGGTGCATCACCCTCACAGGACCCGGGTGAAGGGACAGTGCAGACACCACTCTCTGCTCCTGCTCTGCTGGGGACAGGCTGGCCCTTGGTGAGTAGCCTGTGCCCACTGGGTGCTCCGGGACAGCTTCTGTGGGACGAGGGAGTGAGAGCAGGGATCACCCATTCTCTCTAGATTTCCAGAATTTCATCTGCTGCTAAGAAAAGGGGGTCTGTGCTGGGGCTGGGAGCTGGAGCTGTGTTTTCACAGGGATGAGTGTTGGCATTACAAGCAGCAGATGTGTGCGAGGGGGATGCTGACCTCAGCTGGACATCTCACCGCATCCCTACCCACCGCTCTTCTATCTGCTCCTGTCCTGCCTTCTTACCCCTTCTCAGCCAGAGTCTATTCTCATGCACATCTGTTAGCATCCTGGTTGCTCTGAGTTTGCTTTGCCAGTGTCCTTTTTCCTGCCCATACCATAACTTCTCTAAACTAGATGCCTCTCAACTAATTTTTTGTATATTTGGGTGTTAAGGCAACACGAGCAGGGCAGGGCTGCATGGAGGCTTTGGTTTTACAGTTTAAGTGGTAAAAAGTCAAGCGTTGGGCAATGCCACGTCCATTGCACCCATGGGAGGTGTGTGTCAGCCCAGCTGCTGTGCTTGGAGGGTGCAGGAGTGAGGGGGGAGCCCAAGCCCAGCCCTGCCTTTGGGCAGAGTCTGCGGCTCCCAACTTTGCTTTGCAGGTGGATGCGCCACGATGACGGTGAAGAAGGCTCAGGCTCTGCAGGATGGAAGTGCCAAGGTGGGTGCAGGGAAAGGGAGAGAGAGAGGAGGGCAGAGATGTGCCAAGGGGGCCAGGTAGTGTGTATTGACTCTGCTGGATGAATGCCAGCCACATCTCATGCTGTCCCACATGCCCCTGTGTTATTTTTATATGGATCTTTACCTGCAGTAGTATAGAGCATCATCAAAGGGAAAGGATAAACCTTTTTACTTGCTTGAAATTAGATAGTTCAGATTCAAAAAAAGTTAACCTTGAGCTGATGCAATGACACAGTGATAACTGCCAACTGTGCCTGTCCGTCATCTGAGCCCCATTAGTCCCCAAACCTCCAGCAGTCATGGAGGTTTCCACCAGGGTGGAAAGCCAGAGGGAGCACCCAAGTAGTTGTGCTTGGACAACTGGAGGAGTGGGGACTATCTCCCTTGGGACACTGCCTGCGGTGTCCCTGCTCCCTCAGTGGCAGCAGCCAGCCTGCTTGTCCTTACACAACATACCTGGGAGACCCTCAGTGGGGCTTGAGAAATGGCCTCCTCCTCCTCCTGTGCAAGCCGAGGTCCTCTGGTCACTGCAACTCACCAAGAGCCGCCGGTGTGTGGGCGACGGGGCGCTCCTCAGGGAAGGGCTCTTGGCTCACCCACGTCCACCTGCCCCGTGCAGGAGAACGTGCTGCAGAGGGTCCTGCAGCTGCCCGTGGTGAGCTCGACCTGCGAGACCCTGCAGAGGAAGTACAGCAGCACCAAGGAGTCCCACCCGCTGATGGCCTCGGTGTGCGAGGTGTACGAGCGCGGCGTGCAGGGCGCCGGCGCCCTGGCCATGTGGGGCATGGAGCCCGTGGTGCGCCGGCTGGAGCCGCAGTGTGAGTCCACTTGCCGGGGGGGACGTGGCAGGGGGGCCCAGCAGAGCCTCCCCTGGTGGGACAGTGCTGGCACAAGCACGTGCCTGGCACAGCCCAGGCGCTTTTCTTACCGTGCTTTTGCCCAAGGCAGTCGCCGTGGCCAACAACCTGGCTTGCCGGGGTTTGGACCACCTAGAGGAGAAGATCCCTGCCCTCCAGTACCCTGTTGACAAGGTAAGTCACGGGCAGGACAATCTGGGATCCCCCCAGCCCCTCTGAAGAGCACACAGCATATCTCCTCTAGTCTTGTTGTCTTGTTTCTGGATGGTGAGGGGCTGCTGGCTGGGAAACAAGGCAGCATCTCCAGGTGAGGGTTCCTCCAAGGGCTGCTGCCGCCTAAAAGATGGTCGGGGCTCCCAAATACAAGTTGACAATGCCCTGTGTCCCATCCCTGCCAGCTACCCCCAGCCCAGGTAGGAGAGAGCTGTTATGCCCTCTTGGAGCTGTTTGCTGGCATGGACATGGCTGGGGTCCCTGCAGTCCCTCTGGCTGTCCCATGCCACCCCAAGCTCACCAGCAGGGCTGTTCTCCACCTCTGTACCCGCAGCTTGCATCTGAACTGAAGGACACCATCTCCTGCCCCCTCCAAAATGCCAAAAGCACCATTGGCAGCTCCGTGGATAAGATCATAGAGCTGGCTGCAGAGGGCTATGAGGCCACCAAGAGCACTGTGGAAACGACAGCCAAGTACACGAGGAAGAACTCGGTGACCCAGATGGCAGCCGCGGGGGTCGACACGGCCCTGGGAGGGCTGGAGAAGCTGATGGAATACCTGCTGCCAGAGGAGGATGAAGAAGCAGGTAGTCCTGATGCCCAAATCCCCTCTGAGGGAGTCTGGTGACAACTGGCTGGGTGGCTCCTTAGTTGTGGGGTGCATGGGGCAGGAGGCAGCCCTTGGGTTTTGGCATAAGGCTGCCTAGGAGGGTTGTCCCACCAGGATGTAACCCTCCTCCACCATTCTTCTGCCTGTACTCTTCTGCCTTTAGAGAAGAAGCCCAAAAAGAAACATCTGTCAACACCAAAGGTCTCCCAGCAGCAGCCCAGCACTCCCACCACTCACAGCACTCCCAGTGCTCCCAGGGCACCCAGCACACCCAGCGCTCCCAGCGCTCCCAGTGCTCCCAGCACCCTGGGCCGGATCAGCGCTTTGGTCAGCACTGTGTCCCACCGCGCTTACCAGCAAACCACCCAAAGCCTCCAGCGTGCCAAAACCAAAGGGCAGGAGCTGGCCTCCTGGATCCCCATCCTGGTGAGTGCCAGAACCCACCTGCTGGGTTCCTGCTCCCCCACGTCCTCTTTGGAGCTGGTTCTGCTTTCAGATGAGACATTTCAGGCTCCCGGGAGCAAATCCGAGCAGGTTACATTTCCCCTGCTCAGCAGCACAAGCTGGGGCTGGCGGTTCCTGCGTGATGTTCACACATAACCATGTACCACATTAGTGGGAAAAGTTATTTTTAGCAGGCTCCCAGTGTGTAATTGTTGATTTATGGCCTTGCCATAACATCCTTCCTAAAGCAAAAAGCCCCTGCAGAGACCCAGAGGGGATGGGGAGAAGGAGGTGCCTCTCCTACCCCGTGCTGCAGAGGGAACATTGTCCCTGGCCTGTGCCAAAATCCCAGAACTCCCATCTGCCCTCAGGGTTTCTCCAGATGCACAAGTGAACTCCCTGCTCCCTGCACACCCCTGTGAAATCCTCAGGCTGAGCGGGATGGAGTGGATGGGACCAGCCAGCTCCCTCTGAGCGGTGGCTTTTTGCTCCCCTTGCAGGGTAGCCTGGCCAAGCCGAGTGCCCCCGCGGCCCCACAAACCCGCAGTGATGGGCAGGGCAGCACGGGCAGGCTGAGCCCGCACCAGAGCAAGACACCAGAGCAGAAGCAGGAGAAGGCAGGGAAGAAAGACACCAAGCACACCAAGGTATGGAGAGAAGCAGAGCAGTGGGCTGGGGATGCTCCAAAGCATCCTTCTACCACGCAAGCATGGAGGCTGTCCCCCCACACCTTTGGGGACCAGGCCCCCATCCCTGCTCAACCCTGAACTGCAGCTTGGAGGAGGCAAGAAGGGGTTGGCAGTGGGGCAGCCCCAGCTGTCCCCTTCCCTGATTCCCCAACACTGGGGGCTGTGGGCAGCCTCTGTGCCAGGCAAAGTCACCCCAGCTTGTATATTCAAAACTCCTTTGGAGCTGTGTGGGATGTCAGCACCAAACTCCCTACTGAGCCCCTGAACACCCCTGAAAATCCCCCTGCCGTGGTCCCAGCAGCGAGGGGTGGTGTGAGCCGGTGGGGCTGGGAACAGTCTCCAGCCTCGGCTCCGCTGGGACCTGGGGACGGGAAGCGGCAGGTTGGGGTCAGTGCCCTTTGCCTCTGCCTGCAGCGGAAACACAGCCCGGAGCAGAGGCTCCCCCGGGGCCTGGAGTGGGGGGAGCCGGCGGGGACAGGGAGAGACCCTGCTGCAGAGCTGTGGTGGCTTTTGCGGAGCAGCAAGCTGAAATCTCTCAGGCTTAGTGCTGCAAAGGGGATGGGGAACCCAGGACCACCCCTGTCCTGCCTGGAGGGGCCAGTGGGGCAGAGGCCACGGCCAGGAGCTGAGCTGGTTTCTCTGGGCAGGCAGGGCAGGACCCCGGGCTGGTGGGCAGCGTGGCTCACAACCTGCAATCCGCCTGCGCCTCCGGCATCTCCAGCGTGAAGAAAGTCCCAGCCGTGGCCTGGGATGCGGCAGAAGGCTTGATCCTCTTCACCCCCCGCAGGCTGTCCAGGGCCATGGAGACAGTGGATGCTCTCGGGGGCACCCTTGTCAGTGCCCCGAAGAATCTGCTGGGCACCCTGTACAGCTATGTGCCGGTGAGTTGGTCCCCAGCCAGGCCCTGTCCATCTCCAGCAAACCCCATTTTGCTTAATCTCCTCCCATGAGCACCCCGTAGCTCCAGGCAATGTCAGGGGGTACCAGATTCAGGGATGGGGTGCCTTGAAGACACCTCAGTCCCACCCTCCTCCTGAGCATCCCCCAAGCCATGACAGCGAGGCCCCCAATAGAGCAAACAGCTCAGACAGTGGTGGCACATTCACACAGTTCATGCCCAAGCCAAGGTGTGACCACACTCCTGGGAAGGTGAAAATTCAGGCCGAGACCCTGTCCCCTCTGCTTTACCTCAGCCTGTTGTTCCCCTGGGACCATTTCTCCACCACAGCTGCCCAAGAGCTGCAAGCCACCCACTCCCCTCCACTCTGGGAGCAAACCAGCTTATCCCAGTTTAAGGGGGGGCTGTGTGGCACAGGTGGAGCAGGGCTGGCAGGTGGGTACAGCCTGGCTGGGTGCTTACCCCACCTCTCAGCTCCGCAGACAGTCAGTGAAGGAAGAAGAAGCATCCAGGGGCAGCAAGACCGACACGGAGAAGAAAGAGAAGGAGGAGGAGGAGGAGGAGACCAAGCCTGCTGCCCCCTCCACTGAGGAGAAATCCCAGCTGAGGAGTGACTGGCGGCTGTACCGCGGCCATCACCCCCTGTCCTTCCTGGGGCTCGAGGACCCCCTCTTCCTGCGGCACAACTACTACCGCAGCCCCGCCTTCGATCCCGACTACCCCTTCCCACGGAAATCCGCCTTCTCCCCCTACAACAGGCGGGTGAGCGAGGGCTCCTACCGCTTCAGCCCCGAGCCCATGTACAGCCGGGCCTACTACGGCAACTTCTACAGTCCTGCCTTCAAGAAGGACTGAGCCAGCAAGCACATCCCAGCCCCTCTCAAATCCCCTCAGCACGCTTTGCCTGGGTCCCTGCCAGCTGCCCACATACATCCCTGTTCCAGGACAGGAGCTTAAAGTGGTAGACAGGCCATGGGATAGCTTATTCTGGAGTGCATCAAGGCCAGGATGGGGGAATAAAGGCAACCAAAAGCTCTGCTGCTGGAAGGAGAAGGTAGGGGAAGGTGGGACTAGAAAGGTGA
This sequence comes from Dicrurus megarhynchus, assembly GCA_013399195.1. Lineage (NCBI taxonomy): Eukaryota > Metazoa > Chordata > Aves > Passeriformes > Dicruridae > Dicrurus > Dicrurus megarhynchus. The sequence continues at coordinate 13,992 of VXAD01007337.1, forward strand.
AGGAGATGTGGAAAGAACCATGAGACCAGAAGAAAGGGACCAGCCAGGACTGGCACGGGGCTACCTTGGAGGCTGCTCAGCAGACAGAGTGAACTTAGATGGGCTACACATTGAGAACAGCAGTGAGAGAGAGCAAGGAGGATGGCAAAGCTGCCAAACATCACCACAGCAAGCTTGTTTCCCCATCCTTCCTCCCTCCATCTGCCCTCGCAGGGCCCATCCCTGGCCACAGATTGCTCCTCCATGGAGGGGCTGAAGATCCCCACCAACCAGCAGGATTCATGAGTGGGAAAGCCCTGGGACCTCCCTCCCAGCTGGTGGTGGGATGGATGGTGGGGTCAGGAAAAAGGCTGGTGAGAACAGGTGGAGCTCCTGGAGCCCCTCTCCCACAGGATCACCTGGCTTCCCACACCACCTTGTTATATCTGCTGCAATAATCAACCTGCAATAATAAACCACCTGCCGCTCACCCCATCTGCTCGGCTGCTTTATGGGAGTGAGACACCCAACCAAGGGAACAGAGTGGGGTAAGACCCCCAACGCAGGGCCAGGGGAGTGGGTGCGGGAAACATCCTGTGACATTCCCTGTGGGTAGCTGCCACAGGAATAGTGAATGCTCATGCCCAGCACAGTACGTGTCTCTTCCCATGCCCCAAGTACAAATTCACAGCTCCAAGGAGCCGGGGCTTCCTGCCAAAGACAATTTATTGCATTTCCAGAAGAACACAGCAGAGAAATCGGTGTCCATTCAGCACGCACAAACCCTCTTCCAATGCACTGCTTTCCCAGGGCACGAAGGGAAGGGCTTGGGAGAGGCAGGGAAAAACCTCCCAGCAGCAGAAGGGTGTTCAGCGAGGAGCCCAGCGACCCCTTTCCCCACCTCCTTTCCTCCCCAGGGACAGGCAGCCTTACAGGAGTGGCTTGGGAAGGCGCGTGGCTCGATCCCCATCCTGGGAACGAGCCCCACGCCTGGCTTTTCCCAGGCACAGCCTGTACAGCACTCGCCCGCACAAGGGAAACGGCTGTGATCACTGAAAGGCTGTGGGGGAGAGGGCCGCGAGCAGGACTGTTCAAAAGCAAGGCGGGGGGATGGGAGGCACCAGCCCTCACCAAAATCCTCCAGGATCGCCGGTGCCGTGGGCTCTGGGACACTCTCACATGGTGAGACAGACGTGGGAACTACCCATGCCTCCCCAGTGGAGAAACCACCTCCTCTCCAGCTCATGGGTGCTCCAGGGTTACTGAAGAGGATCCTGATGAGTGTTAAACAGGAATAAGGATCCCAGGGTAGGAGTGGAGAGACAGGGAGTCGTGTGCTGTACAAGAGCAGGATATCTTCCCTACTCACTGACAGCCTGGGCAGTCCTGCTGCAGGAGCTAGGGATGCTGCTGCCTGGAGCTTTGGCAAAATCACCCCACGTTTTCCAGTGTTGGAGGACAGGAGGAGAAAGCAGGAGGCACCTAAAAAGCTGGTACAGCAAAGAGATGAGACTGTCCCATGGCAGAGCCAAGACTAACACACTACAGTCCTCGGCTGCACTGGCTGACAGACCCTGACACTAGGAGGACAGCAAGGAACCCGTCATGCTCATGGAAAGACACACACCCTCTCCATGGGCACCCAGTGAGGAGGTTGGGCCCAGCTGGGCAGCACAGAGAGCAGCAACATCCGTGCAGTAGCTCAGAGGGAGTCCGTTCGCTTACGGGCAAACACAGCCGACATGGTCTTGACGATGCCGCGGATCCCTGTGCCCTTCTTCAGGGCCAGCTTGGTGTCCGGGATGCGCTTGGCCAGTCCGTGGAAGACCATGAGGGCCCCGTGATAAGCCTCAGCTGCAGAGACCTCGTAGAAACCGCAGTCTAAAGAGAGGGCCAGGAGCCGCCCCTCCTCGCTGGACACCACCCGTTGGTGGTGCAGGTCCCGTTTGTTGCCCACAATGACAATGGGCACCTTCTCCTGGCTCTGCCCCTCCTTGGCTGCCTTGATGAACTGGATTTTGAGGGGCAGGATGTTGAAGCTGGCACGGTCACAGATACTGTAGACCAGGACAAAGCTGTCTGCCCACTGGATTCGCTTCTCCTCTGAGGAGCCATCCTCTGCGTGCTCCTGGGGAAAAGAGGAAAGGTTGTTTTATCAGGCTCCCTCCCTCCACAACCTGCCTGCTAGAAGAGGGCAATCCTGAGGCTATCAGGACAGGGACGGCTAGAGAACAGCAAAAGGGCAGAGAGAAAGAGGAGTACTGAGGAGGGCAGAGCAGCACCTGGCAGACATCACCAAGGGGGAACAATTCAGCTTTCAGCATCACACCCTAACCCTAACCCTCACCCAGCTGCCAAGCACTGCAGGCTGTAGGTGATAACAGTGTGGGGACCTCAGAGCAGCACCTGCACTTCTTTAGCACAGTCCTGTATTAGCATCAGTGCTTCAGCTCCAGCGTTCTCAGCCAGAGGGCCATGGGCTACGGTAACTGTTGCTACCCTGTCAGCAACACTGCTGCCCTGTGCTTGGCAGGTGAGAAGGGTTCAGTCGCCTATGAAGCCTCTGATTTGAGAGTTTTGCTCAACTGGACCTCCCAGCCTGTGGTTCCCCATAGGTAACACCCAGTAATGGGGTTTTTTTCCCTGGGGTAGAAACGGGTGATAGGAGTGGAGCCCTCTCACCTGGGAACTGGGGACGTCCCAGATGTGGAAGAGAATCTCTCGGCCATCCACAGTCAGGTTGTGGCTGTAGATGAATTCTGCCCCCCCGCAAAAGAAAAAAAAAAAATAGTCATCTTCATGGTTGTCACCAGCTGCCACCCTGGACCTTCTGCACCCCAGAGAAGCAGTTCTGGAGCAAATAGATGGGTCACTGAACAAATACAACATTGAGCCCCTGGGAGCAGGCAAAGGCTCTGGAGAAAGGCAGGAGAGGACGGGCTGCAATGAAATCCCACAGGCAGAAGCAGGGTTGTCCCTCGACCCCAGTCCCTACCGGGAACTGGCCTGGACCTGGCCTGGCACTCACCCATGTCTCCGTACTCTCCAATAAAGCGCCGGGTCAGGAAACGCACGGTCAGAGCTGCAGAGGGAAGGATAGGAATCATCAGAATAAACCTAAACCTGGAGGATTCTCCTTTCTAAATCCAGAGCAGAGTCAGGCACCATCCCCTTGTAAACTCCTACAAGCAGCAACGACCTCTGAGTTTCCCCCAGCCACCAGCAGGTCTGTGAGTGCAGCAGAGGCACAGCACGAACCGAAGCATCAGCATGACCCGGAGCATCGGCAAACTGCAGCTCAGTGCAAAACACCTTCCCCTGTCATTCACCGGCTGCCTACAAGGTTGTGCTCAGCTTCCCCACCTTGAATCACAGCTGCACCCCAGGGCTCAGCCCCATCTCACCAATTTGCTCCATGGGCTGCTCCCTGCCACTCGTCCTCCAAACACCGCTGCAGTTTTCAGCCCGCGAACCCCCTTTTCCGGTTCACGGTCAGTTCTCACCTGATTTCCCTACGTTGTCTGCTCCCATGACAAGGACGTTTGCTTCCATCTTCAGGGCAGTGGGGCCAGGCACCTCCATGAGGGCAGGGTGGTCGGGGGTGAAGCTGGTGCTGCGGCGCAGCGGGAGCCGGAGCCCCATGCCGAGCGTGGCCGTGCCCCTCCGGCAGTCCCAGCCGTGTGTACAACTCGGCTCGGCACAGCCGACAGTCCAGTGCTTCCCACGGCACCCAGGGGACCCACGAGGCCCATACCCCTCCCCGCAGCCGCAGGGGCGGTGCAGAGGGAACTGCAGGCAGCCGGATGAAAAACTTTGTCATCGCTCAGATTGTCCTGAACATACGTCAGTGGCGGAGCCGGCCCTGCCAGCCCCCCCAGCACGGCGGGCGGCCGGGAAGCACCAGCTGTCTGCACCAGCTGCTCCGCAAACTGCATCCCAGGAGGTGCCCACGCCTCCACCTCGAAAACTTTGTGCCTCGGCGGGGCCACGGTGACCGTGGGAATGTCTGCGAGGAGTGGAGGAGTGTCACAAGTGCTGGGGCGTCTCGTCAGCGATGAAGCAGCTCACGAGAGGTGCGAGTCCCTTGTGACTGACGGAGCATCTCACGGGTGGTGGAAGTTTGTTTCACCACAGACGGAACACCTCACGATTAACGGGGCCTCGCGCGTGACGAAGCATCTCACGAGGGATGGAGTCCCTTGCGAGTGGTGAAGCATCCCAAGAGCGACGGAGCATCTCCCGAGTGACGGAGCTCCTCGGGAGCACCGGGGAGCCGCCGCGCAACTCCCGGCGCCCACGAGCGTCCCCCGCTCCCCCCGGCCGCTTTCCCCGGGATGCGGCGAGCACCGGCCGCATCCTCCCTCCNGCGGCGGGGCAGGCGGCCGTGTACCGGGCCTGCGTCCAGCCGCTGCTGCGCGCCTTCTTCCGCGGCTTCAACGCCACCGTCTTCGCCTACGGGCAGACCGGCTCCGGCAAGACTTACACCATCGGGGAGGCCAGCGTCGGTGAGTCTCGCCGGGACCGGCGGCGCCGTGCCCGCCAGCATCCCTGCTCCGCCAGAATCCCTGTCCCGCCAGCATCCCTGCTCCGCNACCTGCATCCCTGTCCCCCAGCATCCTCACCAGCCCCACATCTCAACCTCCTTCCATGGCCATCTCCTTCCATCCCCAGCCAAGCCACCCACACCATTATCCCAGCCATCTCTCCCAACCCACCAGCCTCACCGGTGCTGCTATCCACACCCATTTCAGCACCTTTGCTTTCTCTGCCTGAACCCGACTGCATCATCATCTCCATCATTCCAGTATCACTCCCAAATGCACCCTGGCAGCCCCTCCAGCTCAAGCCAACCCCCCCGTGTACCCCCCAGCAACCTTTCCTTCCCCCCTACCTTTGTTGCTGTAGCCAACCCCCATGGACACCTTTGAAATCACAGTGTGTAGGTTTCTCCTCTTTCACTGCAGGACAAGTGACAGGACCTGGTCAGGAGGTGATGGTGATAGTCCTAGGTCCTGAAATAAACGTGAAGGAGAGGGAGGTTTGCAAGTGTTGATCCTGTTAGTTTCTTTATATGAAGGAAATGGGGAAAGAGAAAACTTTTTCATTCTAGTTTAATGGCATTGTGATTTCTTACAGAGGATGTACTGTAAATATTTCAGTCATCTTTAGTTAATTGCATCATTTGTAAACACTAAACTGTTTCATATTTTAATCTACCCTCTGTCTTCAGTCTCCCATTTCAGGCTATCATTGCACCAAATTTGGGAATTGCCATTTTACATGGCTGTTGGAGACAAAAGGAAAAACATTTAAAATTCAGACAGCAGTTGTGGCCAGATACAAGCAAGCTGCAAGCACCAGGAAAAAAAAACCTTCTTGGAGCTGGAAAAAGTTGTGAAGTCATGCTGGCTTCAAAGCACAGCACACAGTAGCTGCAGGCATGGTGCTTGATACTCACTAAAATGCTAAGGTGCTTTTTACTTCTTGAGGAAGGACTGGAAACAAGCAGCTTTGCTGGAATCCAGCACAGCAGTGGAATAGGATTTGCCCAGAAGTCTCGTGGGATGTTTAACCCAGGCTGCGAGGGCTGAGCTGTGGGAGAGTTGTGAGGCTGCTCCTTTCCAGCTGACGTGTGCTGCAGGCAGGTTTCTGACCACAGCTCTGTCCCCAGCCAGCAGGGCTCCCTGGATATTCCCTGCTCTCCGTGAGCATGTGCCTCTCTTTGCCAGCTTCCATCAATGAAGATGAGCAGGGCATCATCCCACGAGCCATGGCCGAGACCTTCAGGCTCATCGACGAGAACGACCTGATCGACTACACAGTCCGAGTGTCCTACCTGGAAGTGTACAAGGAGGAGTTTCGGGACTTGCTGCAGGTGGATACAGCCAGCAAAGACATCCAGATCCGGGAGGATGACAAGGGGAACATTGGTAGGTGTGGCTGTGCACGGGCTCCTTTTCTCCCCATGCTGTAGGCCAGAGTTGGGTTATCCATCCATGAAGACAGAGCCAGGTCTTCTCCCTCCATCCCTTTTGTCTCCTGCAGCAGTTTGCTGTGTTTAGTCCTGAAAGCCGGGCTGGGCAAGGCCCAGTACAGGCAGGGTGACAGCAGCAGGCTGTGCAGAGGAGCTACATCCTCGGGCAGCCCATCCCTCCCAGCCACAGCTGCCTTTGCTTTGCAGTGCTCTGCGGTGTGAAGGAGTCAGAAGTGGAAGGGCTGGACGAGGTGCTGAGCCTGCTGGAGATGGGGAACACGGCCAAGCACACGGGAGCCACCCACATCAACAGGCAGTCGAGCCGCTCGCACACCATCTTCACGGTGACCATGGAGCAGCGGCGTGGGGCTGGCCGGCTGCCCCTGCACCACTGCCCCCCCGCTGTCCCCGCCGCCGGACAGGTCCTGGTGTCCAAGTTCCATTTTGTGGACTTGGCAGGCTCAGAGCGAATTGTGAAGATGGGAAACACAGGGGAGAGGCTGAAGGAGAGTATCCAGATCAACTGCGGCCTCCTGGCCTTGGGCAACGTCATCAGTGCCTTGGGAGATCCTCGGAGAAAGACCACCCACATTCCGTACAGGGACTCCAAAATTACCAGGTACCGCTGGGACCAGGACTTCCCACGTCTCATGGGCTCAGTTAACAGGTCTGCCCTTTCTGCAGGTTTTCGTGTAGGGAATCTTGAGGAGCAGTGAGTCCAGGATAGAAATGGCAGGCCTAGCTCATTGCAGTGCTGGAGAAGATGAGGCTTGTGTGAGTCGTGCTGCTGAAGCTGAGATGAGGTGTTGCTGTGGGTTATCCTGCCCTTCCTGCCTGGCAGGGAATAAAAACTATTTACGGTAGGCTTGTGTAGTGATGCACAGTTAGTTCTTTGCTCGAGCAGGTGGCCTTTGCAGTCTCCAGCAGGACCCCTGGCAGCACACACCTAGCAGTGATCACAGAGTCAGGGAGCTCCCAACCTCCGGAGTTACTTGGATGGAAACTTGCCGTGATGCAAACTGTTAATCCTCTTAATGATTCCACTCACCTCACTAGTACCAAACCAACTACAGAGCAAGGACATCATTTTCCTTCGGCTTAACCTCTGAAAAGAGTTGAAAACTTTCTGTTCCCTGTGTTATTTTGTATTTCCGCTATTTCAATCCCTGTGCTCTTCCTTAGGATCCTGAAAGACTCTCTGGGGGGGAATGCCCAGACCGTGATGATAGCCTGCGTCAGCCCGTCATCCTCTGACTTCGACGAGAGCCTCAACACTCTGAATTACGCCAACCGGGCTCAGAACATCCAGAACAAGGCGGTGGTGAACTGCCGCAAGGAGACGGAGCACATCGAGGAGCTCCACCTGCAGATAAAGAACCTGCAGAAGGCGCTGGAGCAGCGGCAGCGCTCCGAGACCCGCATCATCCACCGCTCGGCCAGCGCCAAGCGCTGCGCGCCCGACGCCACGGCCCGGCTGCTGGCCGAGTGCGCCCATTACCGCACCTGCACCGACGCCGCGTACCGGCTGCTCACGGAGCTCCAGGAGGACAGCAACCTGACCGTGGAGCAGGTCCTGCGCCTTAAGGAGTGGCTGTGCGCCGTGGAGAGCGAGAGGAGCGAGCTGACCTCGGCCGGGCTGGATAGCGGCATTGAGAGCACCTCCATGGAAGAGCAGGGCCCCGAGGCACAAGGCTCAAAGCTGGCAAAAGCCCAGGTAACGGGGGGGGTGTTACAGCTCTGAGGTTGGGTTCGTCTCACGGCCACAGCAGCCCCAGCATGGCATGATGGAAGGGTCAGGAGAGGGACGGGAGGAGAAGCAGCTTGTCCAGGAGGCCCTAGGGGGGCAGAAAGACACGGTCCTCCCAGCAGGCAGGGAGAAATTGGATTCAGCTGCAGCTGAGATGTATTTCACAGGAAAAATCTGGGTCTGCAGTGCTGTTGTGTCCTTGCAGAGTTCAGCATGGGAAGGACAAAGGTGGATGCTGATGCTGCCTCTCTTTTATTTTGGGGAGCAGGTAAGCACCGAGAAGAAGTGTGAGTCCATCAAAGATGAGCAAGTGGCCAAGCTGCAGAGGCAAGTGGAACGCCTGGAGGAGGAGAACCGTGATTTCCTGGCTGCCCTGGAGGATGCTATGGAACAGTATAAGCTGCAGGTATTTTTCGGCTCTGCTCTCTCTGTAGGGACCTGCCCCACTCCTCTCCTTCCTGCCCAAGGGCACTCAGCCCAGCTTTCAGGTTCCTCTGCAGTAGATCTCAGATCAACGTGTGTGTAACCACATTTTTCTCACTGTTTCCTAGAGCGACAAACTGCAGGAGCAGCAGGATAAGATCTCAGAGCTGCACGTGCGCTTGGAGATGGCAATGCCAAACCTCTGTGTGCCAGGACTGCTGGAAAATCTTCACCTGGTGACTGCCAGCCAGAGACCTCACACGGCCCCACTGGATGCTGCCCCTTCCCATGGCCTTGGTGGGGTTCCCTCGGGGCTGCTTCCTGAGCAGAGTGGAAGAGCTCTTTGCAAGAAGGTGAGGGCACAAGGCTGTGACATCAAAGAATTGGTGCCTCTTCACCTGTCTGCTCTCCCCTGTAGGAATTGCTTTTTCCCTGCTGTTGAACATGACCCTTGTCAGAAGCGTAGTCTGGAGGACTGTGCTCAGTGTTCAAATCCAGAGTTTTACAGCTCTGACAAAAACAGCCCAGCTTCAAAACTGAGGGTTTTACTTTGATGTTGTGGGTGAGTCCCAGATTTGTTCAGTGTCTGAGCAGCAGCAGCGCAGGCAGTTGGGTCTGGCAACACACCAGTTCTCCTGAAAGTACACTCAACTCCATTTCGTTGCTTTTCTTTATGTCTAGCAGTGATGCTCAGCTGGGAGCTGCTTTTTCTGACACTGGCTCTCACACAGCTTGTTTCCTCTTGCCAATTCTGTGCCCCAGAAGCTCAGCAGCAACTCCTCCTTGCAGAAGGAGGAGCCAGCAGGCTGGCACCCCAGCCACTCCCAGCGCCCGACTGACGATCCTGAGGTCAGAGATGTGGTGCTGCGGAGGGAGCTCAGCCAGGACTCGGAGAAGCCACCAGAGCTGTCCTCGGGAGAGGAGCTGGAGGAATGGGAACGGAAACGGTCCCTGTCCCAGCGCCGGTGAGTTGGGGCTGTCCCAGCCCTGTGCGGTGCCCTGGCAGTGACCTGGCTGTCCCACTGCTGCAGCTCTGCCCTCATGTCTGATGTAGAGGCAAATGCTGCCTGTGGGGTCAGTGGTGCTGCCCAGACACCTCACTGCTCCCTGGGGAGCTAATTACTATCTTTCCTGACCACAGCTATTGTTTCCATCTCCTTCTGAAGCCTGTGGATCGTAAGGGCCCTTACTGGGAATAACTTTAGCAGTGCCCAGACCAAACTGATTAATTTGCTTCTCCTTCTAGAAATGGGATCCAAAATTTGAGCAAGAAAGAGATTTTCAAGTTGAATGAGGAGCCAAGTGGAGGCAATGCCCACTCAATTCAGGAGGAGCAGCTGGAGCTGTCAAAAGGCAAGTAGCAACCACAGGCTGTTGGACAATCTTCCATGGGCTGGCGGTGCTTCACTGGGTGATGTTGATGTCCCACCTGAGCCCAGAGGACAAAAATGGAGCAGTTGACAATCCAGCTGCTTTTGTTAGGGAGAAACTTGAACTCCTAGGGTCTGGCAAGGGTGTGCGTTTTGGTGGAAGCTTCAGGTGACTCTGCGCAACGCTGTGCCAGACTCTGGCTACAGATCCAAGATCAGATCATCCTTCTGTCCCCCGGCTGCTAAGATAGGACTTTCCTTACCTGGGAATCTGTGTTCCAGAGGCCTGTGGGAAGCGGGAGTCACTGCTTGGTTCCTGGGAGCGCCTGCCAGGGAAGGGCTCTGAGTGGAGGCTAGTGCAAGCACAGCAGAAGATCCGAGAGCTGGCGATCAACATCCGCATGAAGGAGGAGCTGATCACAGAACTCATTAAGACAGGTGCAGAGCTACTGGCGGGAATACGCACCCATTTCCCATAGAACCTGCTCCTAGTCGTGGTGCTTGGTCTCTGCTTCCATCCTCATCTTCTCTCCCTGTGTTGCTTGTGCTCAGTCTCTTCCCCTGTAAGCGGCAGGGCCTTGTCTACCCATCCCTCCAGCTGACAGAAGCCCTTCCCACTGGTTTCTCCCTTCTCTGGGGTGGCTGAGGGAAAGGGAACATTCAGTGTCTGTAGCCAAAAATACTTGGGGAGGGGGAGGGCGGGTCAGGATCCTGGCTGTGAGAGAGGGGGGCTGTGTTGCAGGCAAGGACGCCCAGGCTCTGAACAGGCAGTACAGCCAGAAGATCAGTGAGCTGGAGCAGGAAGCAGAGCAGGTGCGGGCAGAGCTGAGCGACAGCCAGAAGCAGCTCCAGGAGCTGGAGGGCAAAGAGCCATGGGACCCTGGGGAGAAGCGCAAGCTGCAGGAGTACCGCACACGCGTGGCGGCCGCGCAGAGCAAGGCACAGGTGAGTGGGAAGGGCTCTGAGCAGGGGCAGAGTTGGGGGCGTCTCTGCAAAGGGCACCGTGTGTCAGGTTTGGTGCCTGAAGTATTACTCCCCTGATGAGGGAATTTTAGTACCTTTTGCCAGGCGCTGTGAAGACTTTCAGTCTTCTTTAGCTTGCAGGTAGTTTATTAAGTCTTATCAGAGAAATATAACGCTAGCGTAGGACAGTACAGAGCAAAGAATGCCAAGAATGGCCGCCTGATCTTGATTACAGGGTCTTTTAAATGTAAATTATCCAATTCAAACTTAAAATGAAAGATATTTTCTTTTTTCTACTGTTAGCATAGAAACACATAACCACGGACAGGTTATATGCCAGGTGCTTTTTATTCGAGGCGCCGGGGGAGAGGGGTACCAACCCAAATCAATCCCCACTCATCGATTTCCAATGCCCACATTATATACCCTTCTCATTACATCAGTGTATATTAATCATTTACCCAAGCATGATTCTCAAGACCTCCTAAATAATCATCTTATTCATTATTGTTTCCACTCAAGCATAAATTTCAGCCCCCCTTTTGCCAGGTGCAGCTACACAATTAACTCATCTATGCTAATCTTCTACACAAGTTTAGATTTGCCCCTTATCATCTCAGGCAGATACACAGGTTCAGGCTTGCCTGAACAGAATGTCCACCTTGCTCTCAGGGCCTACTTTAGCTACTACAATTTAGAAACATTTTAACCCTATGCTATCACTACCAATGCTCAATAATTCACCGTCATATCAACAGGAATTGCGGATTTTTTCATCCAATCATTCCAAATTATTTTTACTGCATTATATGGAGGACTAGAAGAAGAAGAAGAAGGTCTAAAAGACAACTATTATCCTCCATTTTGAAGTTTTTTGCTTTTATCTATTTACTATATTAACTAACCTAAAAAGTCTAGATTTTTTACCATGCAACAACCTTACACAATATCTCATCACCCGGTTTACACCCACGCAGATTCTAACTCCTCTTTGAGGGTATACAATTTTCTCCACAGCCGAAGGTCAGGAATGTTGGTGTACAGGGTGGTTTTATTCTTTAAAACAGGCAGAGCAATATTCTCTGCATTCTGGACTCCAACAACCAGGGAGATGCCAAGGCCAAGGGCAGTTTTCACCCCCCGGCAGGTTCTGTGCAGGAAGAAGCAGGCGACGGAGAGGCTGGTGTCGCTGTCGGCACAGAGCGAGAAGCGCGTGCAGGAGCTGGAGAGGAACATCCAGCTGATGCGGCGGCAGCAGGGGCAGCTGCAGCGGCGGCTGCGCGAGGAGAGCGAGCAGAAACGGCGGCTGGAGACTGAGGTGAACAAGGGACAGCACCGAGTCAAGGTAGGAGAGGGCAGGAGCTGCTGTGCTTCTGTGGCGTTCGTGAGGGTGACAGCGGGTGGGCTCTGATGTGGGCTGTGATTGTCTCAGAGAGCACGAAGACGGAGAGTATCTGGAGAGATAGAGGAGAACATAACCTGTCCCTCAGCCCCTGGCCATAGGGCAAACACCTCCCACTCCCTCCATGCTCATGGCTGCTGTTTCACACACAGGAGCTGGAACTGAAGCACGAGCAGCACCAGAAAATCCTGCGCATCAAAACAGAGGAAATTGCGGCTTTCCAGAGGAAGCGGCGGAGCGGCAGCAACGGTTCTGTGATCAGCCTGGAGCAGCAGCAGGTACAGACAGCAAACCTTGCCTCTGCATTCCTGTTCAGAGGGGATGCTTGGCAGACTGCAGTCTGATGGGGGAGATTTGAAAACAGGACCTGAGCCCATCCCTGCCCTTGAGAAGGACAGTCCATATTGTCATTTGCATCTAGTAGCAGAGGACTTAAGATCTTGTCTTACCCCCAGAACCAGGATCTCTTCTAAATCCTAGCATTGATAAAGAAGCTTTGAAATTTTGTCTGTTAGCAGAAGGGTGGGTGAGAGATGTGCCCTCCAGGAACTCCTTGACAGCTGGGAATTTAGTTTAGCTCTGCCTCTTGGAGGAGCTGGAGGGATAAAACCAGTGGAGTCCGGGCTGTGGGGGTTAGCAGAGATGGAATCGAGACTCTTGTTCTGATCTCAACCCCTTTAGTCCAGCAGTCCTGGGCATTGCTGCTGCTGTTTGCACAGACACACACATGCCTTTTGCCTCTCCCTCCATCAGAAAATTGAGGAACAGAAGAAGTGGCTGGACATGGAGATGGATAAAGTTCTCGAGCAGCGCCGGGCCCTGGATGAGCTGGAAGATGAGCTGAGGAAGCGGGAAGCTATTGTGGCCAAAAAGGAAGCCCTGCTGCAGGAGAAGAATGGCCTGGAGAGCAAACGGCTGCGCTCCAGCCAGGTAGGACAAGAGTGTGACACCTCAACCCCTTGCTTCATTTCCAGCAGAGGTGGAGGCTGGAAGACGTAGGTGCCATCCTGGGTCTGGCAGAGGGCTGCAGGCCAGGATTAGGTGGTGTTGGAAGTGGGTGGGAAATCTGTCTCTATGGAAGACTCTGGTTGTGCTGTGCCTCTGGGCTCGTTGGGTTTGGTAGCCCTTGGCTTATGTCTGCCTGGGGGGTCACTTGACCTACAGAGGGAGTAGAACGGGGCTGAGGGCCTGACTTGCCTTCAGAGCAGCTCCCCTTGAGCATCCTCTGCTGCAGGCCCTGACAGATGACATCGTGCGTGTGTCCAGCCGCCTGGAGCACCTGGAGAAGGAGCTGAGCGAGAAGAACGGGCAGCTGCGTCACGGCAGCGCCCACGACCAGCAGCAGATCCGCCAGGAGATCAACAGCCTGCGCCAGGAGAAGGACCAGCTGCTCAAACAGAGGCTGGAGCTCGACAACAAGCTTCGTCAGGGCACCCTGCTGTCCCCAGAGGTACCTCTGCTGGGGCTGGGGAGCAGGAGGTTGTAGGTGAGAAGTAAAAACCCGAGCACAAGGTCATTAGCAGATGCTCCCCCGCATCCCAAACTGTGCATATCCCAGCTTCCCACCAGCACTGTTGACAGGACAGGGTTAGGGCAGGGTGAGACAGAGCAAACCCTTTGCTCCCCAGTAACTGCAGCTCTGCTCTGGCAGGAAGAACGGATCTTGTTCCAGCTGGATGAGGCAATTGAGGCTCTGGATGCAGCCATTGAGTACAAGAATGAGTCCATCACGTGCAGGCAGCGAGTCCTGCGGGCCTCGGCCAGCCTGCTGTCCCAGTGTGAGATGAACCTCATGGCCAAGCTCAGCTACCTCTCCTCCTCCGAGACACGAGCTCTGCTCTGCAAGTACTTTGACAAGGTGGGAGACAACTGCCCTCTGTGCTGGTGGGAGCTGTATTTCATTTACTGGCTTTTAGTGATTACATTATTAGCCAGCCAGAACACATAATGAAATTAACACGGCTTGAAAGCACTCGTTAACAGAAATGATGATCTGACCAAACTCTTGTTTTCCTCAGTTTCAAGCTTTCTCCTTGCATCATACTGTAGTTTTGCCCTGTAAACTCAGGCCACAAAGCCACAGCACCATGACCCCCAGATGAGAGAGGGGCTTAACTAGTCATAGGATGCATGGATCCCTGCAGTGGCTCTGCCACATCAGTGCAGCCACATCTTGCTCTTCCCTCCACGAGGCAGCTCTGACATCCCGGCACTACTAACCTTTGTAAGCTGTACCAAAAAACTAACTTGCCTGGGGCTCAGTGGGGCAGGAGATCTTCCCAGGCATGAAGGAGCTGAAATGTTCCTTGCTCTTGGGCCCTGGCCAGGTGGTGACACTGCGAGAGGACCAGCACAGGCAGCACATTGCCTTCTCAGAGCTGGAGATGCAGCTGGAGGAGCAGCAGCAGCTGGTGTACTGGCTGGAGGCGGCCGTGGAGCGCCAGCGGCTGGAGATGGACCGCCAGCTCACCCTGCAGCAGAAGGAGCACGAGCAGAACATGCAGTTACTGCTGCAGCAGAGCCGTGGTAACCCCTCAGCTCCCCAAATGGGCAGCAGTGCCACTGCTCTGGTCTTTCACAGGACACCCAGGCTGAAATAGCTTTGTTTTTTTCTTGTAGAGCACATGGACGAGGGGCTGGCCAGCAGCAAGCTGCAGTACGAGGCGAGGATTCAGGTGCTGGAAAAGGAGCTGAGCCGTTACATGTGGGCAAACCAGGAGCTGAACCAGAGACTGAGTAACATGAACCTCCATCCTGGACAGACCAAAGGTGAGAGGAAACACAGGCGAAGGCTTTGCTGTTCCTGCCAAGTTAAAAGGGAGTTTCAGTTCCCATGCCTGGCAGGGAGAGCTTGGAGCAGTCCAGAGCAGAGCATGTGTAGGTCCTTAAGCAACTGCTATACAGGCACCAATTTTGATGAGGAAAGTAGAGATCCTCATACTCACCTCGCTGTACCCTCAATTTTTCCCAGCAGGGATGGAGAGAAGCATTCATGGGGCTGGGGACAGAGCTGCCCCTGAGCTTGGCACCTGTGAGGAATCCAGCCTCAGGGAACAGCCCGTGCCTCCGGCTGTCATTGAAGAGAGCCCTCGGGCCAGGGATGAGAGCAGGGACCTGGTGCACGCCCCTTTGCCCTCGACGTGGAGGCGTTCCTCGCTGCCCAACGACAGCCCCGGCGACCTCCGGCAGAGGGATGCAGAGCACTCGCTGAGAGCGGGGCAGCCCCACCACGAGCTGCACCCAGCACGGAGCCTGGCTCCTGCTCCCAAGCCCCGCCGGGAGCTGCGCAGAGCCAGCCTGAACATGAGCCCAGTGCCTTATCACCCAGCCATGATAGACGTGAGGAAAAACCCGCTCTAGAGACAGCCTTAACACTCACCCGGCACAGGGCAGGGAGCAGCGGGTGTTGCTGACCTGAGCTTGGGAGCCCTCCTGCCCCGCAGGCCAGCCTGGCTACAACCCTGTTACATTTCAGAGGCCTGAGAAAGATGTGACTTGTCATCCTAAGGGAGTTGGTGTGGGAGCACCAGCCTACATTCTCCACCATGCTGCCAGTCCAGGCAGCACTGACAGGACTCTTTTCCTCTGCTCCCTCAGCAGCTTAAACACTGTGAAGTACCTTCCTTCCAGGCCTCTTAACACTAAAAACTTGTTTACAATTTGGAGTCCTCAGCTGAAGGGCTATGCTCAGCCCTGGCAGCCTCAGAGGGAGATGCTCTGCAGTCCTGCAGAATTTGTACATAGGTTTTTGTAGTAATTTCGGGTTTTTTACATTTCTACTATAACTTTTCTAATAAAGCAGAACGAGTTTTATGAAACGGTCACTTGTCAGAGGGGCCACTTACTCCGGGTATGTAGGAAAGGAGTTGTATTTAAATCTCACTGCATGGGAAGTCAGCTGCTGTCACAGTGTTGCCCTAATGTTTAAATATCTGCTTTGTTTAAGTAGTCCCAGACAGATCTAGTAGGCCTCCTACATTAAATTGCCACAGGAAGAGCATCTTCAGCTAGGAGCAGAATTGTCTGAAACATCCACGATAAAACTAACTCAGTGGTTCTGGTCTTCTGTTGCAGCCTGTAAGCTGCTTTTAAGCAGGGTTTTAATATTCTGGAGAGAACTTCCAGTCTGGATTTAAGGGAGACTAAATACAGTCCTAACACTTGGACAGCTCGGGAAAGGAGACATAAGTTTAACTTTGGCAGAGCAAGAAATGAAAGCCCAGAGATCTGCTTTAAGGGCGGCAAGGGGCAGGGGCAAAGGGCTGCTTGACTACCTGCTCCTAAAAAACAAGGCACTGCTTCAGCCTGAAATCATGAGAACAGCTACCACAACCACTACTTAAGGGGTAACACACCAAGTTAAAAGCCAGCATCTGCTATAAAAACCACCTGATCTCCTACATCCTTGACCTTGCCTGTAGCGGTGTCACAGTGGGGGGGGGATATTACTGAGGGCTCTGGACGTGGCTGAGCTGCACAAGATTAAGTTCAGAGACTTTATTTCCTGCTGTTGAAAACAAAGATCTCCAATAGGGAAAATAACAATCCATCCTACTTGGAAGTAAGTAGTAGATTTGGAGCTCCATGCTTGTCACTCCACATCCTTGAAGCAGGTGCAGCTCTCCCAGAAGCAAAACAATCCCTGTTAAGCACAGGATTCCACCCCTCCTCCCAGCGGGAAACTAACAGCTTTCCTGCAACAAATAGTGTGTCCAAGAAACAAGCTCCTCTCAATCCCATCTAGCCCCTCAAAGCCTTAAAGCCACCTAACAAACCTTGGTTTCCCATGCCTTGTTTTAGGATGACCTCACACCATCTTCGTAGCTCTCCACTTCCTGTGCAGTCAGTAGACACAGTGGGGTGACTTCCTTGAGATCCTGCTATGCACAAACAGATCGCTATCCCAAGGGAAAAAAGTCAGCCTTTCCAGTATTATGCACAATTTTAGCCCCTTGTAGGCTACATCTCGGGCACCGAACCACAGCTCCTGCTCTCTTCATGGGGTTGGAACACAAATGTGGCACAGGCAACTAAATCACTGTTTAATCCGTGACTAAGTTTGGTAAGGAGCAGTCTTAAAACTGACATCTCCAGTTATTCCATCCAAGTTTTACTTCTCAAGGACACTTCCCCAGCCAATTCTCTCTGGCTTACTCCAAGTTTGCAGGAAAGGACAATGAAGTCATTCTATCAGCATCTGCTTATCCAGCAGTAGCCAGGAGTGGATACACCAAACCATTCATGATCTACACATATGTTCCCAGTTAAATTATCTTCCCCTTTTCTGTACTCTTGGCACTTGGCTAATTAATTAATTCCCTTGTTATTTTCCCACTAAGCTGTGGGAAACTGGATGCAATTAACAGAGGGATCCATTTAGTATCAGGACAAGACACAGCAGGAGCACGCAGCTTGTTCTGTACCCATTCGCCGCCTCCAGCAGCCTCCTTCCTGCAGCCCCCATCCCTCAAGCCAAAGACAGATTTTGGATTAAGGGACACAAGATTCTTATCAGTTTATTTTACAAGAAAGCTGTAGAAAAGTGATAATTTTCCCTCTTGACCTGGGAGAATTGAACCTTCACTGCAGAACTCACTCTAAGCTTCCACAAGCAGAAAGACCGAGCCGGGCTTTGAATAGATGGAGAGATGCTGCAAGTGATGTTTAAGAAACCATAAATTTTTAGAGTGGTCCTTATTTCTATTGCCATGTGCTTGCATCCAGTCTCCTACCAGCACAAGCCAGCTCCAGTCCCGCACCAAATACAGGTCTTTGTTAAAAGGTGTGTTGTACAGCTGGGATAATACAAAATTTCCCATGCTATCCTGGCTCCAAACTTCAGCTGAGCAGTTTTTTCCGTGAGTAAGTCCTGCTAAGGGGACGCCTCCTCGAAACCATCACGTGGAATGGAGACAGCTCCTGGTTGGCAGTCATGTGGACAGCATCAGACTCCTCTTCTACAAAAACAGAAAGAATACGTGAGAGCCACAGTTTACCAGAGTTCACTGGGGATTCCAAGAAGCCAAGTGGAGACAAGAACTGGAAGCCGCACTTCCCACTTAGCCCTTTCCTCACTTGTGCTTACCTTGGACACGCTTTCTCCGAGCCGGCGGTGGGGACAGCAGAGGAGACTGGGTCAGGGCTAGAAGGCTGCTGGCAGAAAGTCCTCTCTTCACAGGTGGTGTGGAGCCTGGAGAAGCACAGAGATGCTGCAGCAAAATCACTCAACTCTTGTGTTAAGTCTCACACACACCCTTTATGCTACCTCAAAACTGCCATCAATACAAGTGATATGTGAAGCAAACTCTAGGCTGGCACAGTGGGGTTTTGGCATTCAAGAAAGGTAAATGGCAGTCTGGAATCAGCTCTTAGCACATTTAATTTTCTTAGCTGGTTTTAGCAGAAAAGCTCTTCACTTGTATTAAACACAGGTAATTCACATGTCCTGGAAGAAAACTGTTATAACCACAATGATCTAGAAATATAAACACAAGGTTTGCAGGTACAGAAAGTCTCCTACAGGACCATCTTGAGGCTAAACACTGCTATTATTTCATGTCCTGAATATGGATTAATGTTGCTTAGAGGTTTGGCCTTTTTCCTCTGTGATACTGTTGAGTAAGACACTGCCTCTGTACACAAATCTTTCCTTTCAAGAGGCAAGACACCAAAGCTGAGTGCAATGACTACAGAACAACACCTGCCACAGCTCCCTGTAATTTCTACAACTATACTGGATTAAGTATTTGAAATTCACAAGGCCTGGTTTACAGAGCTGTTTCACCAAGGTCAGCTGAGTCATCTGTACCCACAGCAAAAGCAAAGAGGCAGCTTAAACCTATACACCTACTAATACAACATTACTGCCAGCAATAATTTCTGGTAGCCACTTGCAATGGGCCCACCACCACAGGCAGAGACAACTGGAGCACCAATAAACACCAACATCCACAGGATTAACCCCACCCAGGCTCCAGCCTACACTGAAGCAGCCAAGCTTTAGACTTAAGACTCTTGGCTTCAGAGCTGGATGCTGGGCAGAAACAGCCAGTGGCATCTACACAAAACTGAACAAATCACCAGCTGGATGCCACTGGAATCCTCTCTCAAGTTCGCAAACTTTCCTTTTAGTTCCTCCAGCCTCCTGCTTGTTCATATTTCTCTGATCTCTTCCATCATTAATACTCATATCCAGTCTGCCTCTCCACATAAGTATCTTTTATGTCATCTACAAGCTGCTCCCCTTTCACCTCATTCTCCCTCAGATAATTACCCAGAAAACAATAGGGTTCTTGTTTTTGTCTAACCCCCATTTTTAACCACATCTGAACTTTAATGGAGTGTCTTTCATGCCATTTAATTACCTGACAAAAGGAAGACATCATCATCCCCTAGACAACTGTGCTGCTCCAGTGTTTTGAGAGCACATGCTCCTGGTTTCTCAGGTAGTACAGAGTCTGTCCTTGATTTGCTTCTGTTGCCCTCATCTGTGGAAAAGCCAGTGAGATCCAAGCTGCGCCTATCAGCACGTGATCTCTTGGCACCGTGACTCTCCTCCTTTTCTGGTGATAGATAAGTAAAGACCCGCTTCCGAGATTTCAAGCCAAAAGTTCCCATGGCAGAGTCCTCATCAGTCCTCGGTTCAGAGTCACTAGGAGATGCCTGATCCTGGAGCCTGCAAATCCCTTCCAGTTCAAATTCCCCAAGAGTATTTGTTACTTTGCTGCTGCAGTGTTCTGAGATCCTTATCGTTCTCTCTCTGCCTGCTGACACCCCTGTCCGTTCATCAGCATTCCTCTCGCTCTGACCACAGCTCACATTAGCAGTGCTACCTGCTGCTCTCTTCCTCCGAGGCCAGTCATTGATGGCATCAGGAGTAGTCTTCCCCTTCTGCTTTGGAGAAGGTGTCCGGAGAACTCCTGCTTCCAAGGGAAACGGGGAGGTGACATTAGAGGCACAGCTTGTTGGGGTGTACGACTGGCATATGTAGGTCTGTCCTGCACCTTTCCCAGGAGTACTGTGGAAAGAACGACAGCAGGACGGAGAAACACAGGCAGCTGCTAGTTTTCCTGGGTGTTTGCTGCACCAGGTCATAGCAAGGTCACTGAAGGGGCTTTCTCCTCCCTTGTGTTTGCTGGCACTCGCTTCAGGTTGAACTTCCAACGATGAGCAAGAGCCAATTTTCTTAATGCGAAGCTTGGGCAGGCCTGAGGCTTGCATTTCAATTTCCACCTCGTACGTCGGTGGGCTGGCAGAAGGGAGTTTGCAATGACCTTCGGGAGTCGAGAACTTGGCTACAAACGGAGGCTCTCCCATCCGAGCCGCAGCCTCCCGCTGCCTCCTGTCTGCAGTGCAGCGTAAGGAATAGGCAGGAGCAGACTTCTGCATAGGAGGCGAAGTGTTCAGGGCAAATCTGGAGCGTCTCTTGAGACTTGGAGCCTTCAGCCCCATATATTCTTCCCTCAGCAGAGTTCTTGCTTCCAAGTCATCGCTAACTGTTTGCAAATCGCTTAGGAAGGACTCACAGGTGTTTGCACTGCAGTTCTCCCCCTTAACTGATGGCTCACAGTCTCTCTCGGCATTCTGTGCATGTTCCTGCCCTCCAGCAAAAGGCTTTGGAGACAAATGGTTTTCCAAGTTTTCCAAGTCCTCCCTTGAAGGAGACTTTTGAGACATTCTATCCATCTGTTTATTTTTCTCCAATACAGGGGTATTTTCAGTAACTTGGGACTGATGAAGCTGAAGGCTTTCAACAGAACAGTTACCACCAGTATCATGATGACTGTCCTTATTTTCTGAAGGCGTTGCACATTTAAGTGTGAGGCTCTCTCCTCTAGAACCTGGTTCACTTTTGGCTAGCTTGGATGTGTGAAGCAGGGACCTCAGTGAAGTGCCAGTAATACCTGGAGCCTTTTGAGAAAATGGTTTAGATGCACCAGGTTCCCAGTCAGACTCCCCAGCCTGCGTGTGGGAAGGAGAGCAGATTGTCTCAGTGTTTGTGGAACTTTCACGGAGTGGAGAACTGCAGAAAGGCTCTGGCCTCACAGAAAGCTGAGGTATTTCTGTACTCAGTGGGCTGGTACACAGCTTTGAACCTGGATCTTCAGCTTTCCTGGGAGTCCTTTTAGGTGTTCGAGGTAACGGATCTGACTGCACCTGAATTTCCTTTGGGAGGATTTGCCTTCGAGCACTAACTGGAGATGCTAATTTGGAGAGGTATCTCAAGGAACGCCTTGGAGTCTGAAGTTCTGTAAAACACCTTTCTTGGATGGCAGAGGGGGAAGAAGCAGCAGTTAGATTTGAATCTGTTGGAGGTAATATTGAGGCTTTAAGCACTGTGAACCCTTCACGTTTTGGTGTCTGCAATCCAGACTCTTTGCAAGGAGGGGAAAGTGTTCGTGCTGCACAACAGTCCTCAGCAGTTACTTGCAGTAAGTGAACCCTCTTGCTGTCACTTAGCGCAGATGGAGACTTGACCCTTTGTGCAGGATGAGAAAAGTACTTTCCCAAACATTTAGCTACAGTCTGCTTCTTAGCTGCTGGACTTTTGCCAGGCGTCTTCTCCAGCTTCTGTGGCGTCCTGTGGACAATGCGAGGCGATCTCCTTGGGAGCTTACTGGCAGAATTCAGTGGCTTCTGGGCAAATTTATGAGGTGTTTTCCTAGGAGTCTGCAGGGGAAAATTAAATTAAAGAATCATGCTCGTTCTACTCCAGCAGTATCATCTACTCATCTTCATATTTACTTCCCAAGATTTGAAACACACAAAACCCATTAGATTAGACCTGAAGAACACTACGTTTAAGATGCACGGGTCTGACTAAACATTAATAGAAAACGAGGATGGGAAGAAAGAGGTAACTGTTTCTACCTGACATGAAGTGAGCTCCTCCGAGCGTAAGGATTCTTTTCTTGTTCTCCTCCTTCCAGGTGAGTGCTTCACTGCAGGACTACCCATGTCAATAACTGCACCAAAGAAAAACCTCTTGGGAGTCTGGACAGGGGGGCTCTCTGAATGCTGGTTAAGGCCTATAATATGGAACAGTACAATTTAACTAATGCAAAGTAACGTGCCACAATTGTCTGAATCACGTCAGATGTGTGGAAAAGTAGTGTAAAAAGCTCATATCCCTGGCATGTGCTTTTCTAGCCAAGTGTTAAAGCTTCATCAGAATCATTGTTATTTCCCATTATGAAATTAATATCCATCTGTAGAAAGAGTGCTCCAATGGTAAAAAAAGGTACAAAATACCTTGCCCTCTTATTCTATTTATAGCTTGTAGCTTTAGATAGTTCTGGTTCATGACTAAGGATTCTAATAAGTAGAATATAAAGAACTAAGTGTCACCATTTTTAGCTGATAATCCTACTGAGAAAGCCCACAAAGAAGATCCCATCAGTCATTGCTTTATGCTGCCACAGAGTAGACTGAAAGTAAGCTATAGGATTTCTGGCCCATATTTTACAAGGATTTCACTGCATTTAAGGAATGCAGACTGACAATCAGTGGTATTCTGTTAGATGGGCCTGACTGGTTTGTTAAGTTGGCAGTGAATTCATCATAGAAATAGCTGCCTTACCATCCTCAAAATTCAGATTACCAATTAAAAAATAATTACTGAGGATGAATTTCTGTCTACAGAAGATATTACATGACAGCTCTTAGCTTCTTACAGTCTCTTGTAGAGCCAAATCAAATCAAACTCAGAGCTATCCATGCCAGCTTTTCAGATCAGCAGTATCAGTCTGCTCAAATCCCACTCAGTACCTTCTACATCCTGCAGTTTACAGCTCTCCTTTTCTTGTCCCTGGCAGAGGTGCTGTGAATTTTTTGAGCTGGGCTGTGTAGTGGAATAGAAAGCACCAGAGCAGGTCCTGTTCAAAGACAGCTGTTTGATGCGTGGGCTTCTTCTCAAACCTGCTTCTGCAAAGGCAAGGACATTGGAGATTGAGCCTTCCTTCCCCCTCAGCAATGGGCACATCATCAGAACAGTTCACAACTGC
This sequence comes from Dicrurus megarhynchus, assembly GCA_013399195.1. Classification (NCBI taxonomy): domain Eukaryota; kingdom Metazoa; phylum Chordata; class Aves; order Passeriformes; family Dicruridae; genus Dicrurus; species Dicrurus megarhynchus. Next base: position 36,853 of record VXAD01007337.1, read on the forward strand.
AAGGAACATACTCTCAGAAGAAACTTCTCTGCAGATACCTATCTCACCCAGCAAGGCAAGCAGGTGAAGAAAAGGTTCAGCTTTCTTGGGGATTTGGAATATTTATGCATACCAATCTCCTTCTACATTATGATGTCCCCTCCTCTAAGTCATGTTTACACTCATTCCTCTTTAGCAATTAAATGGAAAGGAATGCTAGAAAAGCCATGTTCAATGCAAGTTACATCCAGGGTAAAAGATGGGTTAATACTCTTGTCTCTTTTTGCTAGCAATTTTATTTTCCTGCTTGCCCAGACGTGCTGGTTTTTTCTTCCCTTCTGGGGATAAGGAACAGCAGTAGCCAACATAAGAGACAGTCCCCAGAGCCAAGTGGCTGTCTGTTACAGCAGAAATCAGAGCAGGGTCACAGCACAACATGGTGAAGTTACATTAAAAATAAGCATGTGCTGGTTTGACAGTAATTACAGCAGCTCAGAATCTTGTTCACCCTTCAAGTCCTTCATGTTTTTTCATTTAAAAGACTTACTATCTACCTCTCTTAACCTCTACTGTACAGAGCTGTTAAAGCAACGAGCAGCAAGTGGTTCTATCAGAGGCAGCTGTGCTCCACCAACAGAACAGTACAACACTTTTGGGCTGACTTCTCATGAATTAGCTCAATCAAAGCACGCTCATCTTAGGAGCTACAACCCAGCCAAACCACCTTTAATGAAAAATCAGTGCTTACCATATATTGCCTTCTCTGGAGATTCTTCTACAACACCAGTGTCACAACCTGGATCAGAAGACCTTGAGAAACAACAGACATTTTGGGCTTAGCATACTAAGCACGTTTACAGGAACAGAACTTGCACAGAGACTGAAAAGCAGTACCCTATTCTACACCAATATATTGCTTTGTGGGCTACTCTAAGTGAGCAGTTAGTGAGCACTTTGCCTCCTATAAATATGTAATTAAGTATGGGTAGCTCCCCAGCTGTACAGATAACAGTTATGCTACAATTCAGCCTGGAGTCCACAAGATAAAGGAGGAGCCTTTTCTTCAGAAGCCCTTGAACCAGCAACTGAACCTAAACAGACATTAGCTGCAGGAATTAAAGCAGCCTGACCTACATGATGAAGCAAGCAGTATTTCCCCCACTTAAGCAATGGCATTTAGCTTCCACTTGCTGCCTTAAGTGAAGATAATCTCTGACCACAACGATACCTGATAATTCTGCTCGTAGCCATTAATTAGACATCCATTAATCAGACAGCCAATACTTACTGAAGAAATTCAGAAAGAACTCACCGGCCTTTGATCTGCTTGTGTAGGAGTCTCCTGGACACCTGCTTATGTACTGGTGTTTCTGCAACTCTCTTGGTCAATAACTTGCGATGATCTAAAAATCATGCAAGAGCTGTAACATCCCCCAGTTATAAAGCACTTGGAACAAATAAATAAATACAGTTTCATACAGGCTTCAGCTTAAGAATGAGAGTCGATACAGAACCACTGTGCTATCATTATTTCAGTCCAGTGTCTACGCCTCCTTCCCACTCCCTCAATATTATTAATAGTACTATGCCACACATAGTTCACCCACTGAGGTAACTTTCATTCTTCATCTTTATTTCACACGTCCTTTTTCAACCAAGCATTTTAATTTTCTTTATATGTAAAGAGTTCAGTAAAAAACAGGCTTCAGTTTCAATACCATCATTATTCACTCCCCAAACACCACAGCAATGACTTCCTCCTTCATTAAAAACAGATCATAATTGTTTCATAGAACTAAGAATGCAAAAACAGGAATTTTAGCAAAAGCTCTTCCACAACAATTCTACATGTGTAAGTCATATCCTACCTTTGTTGCCCTCACCGGTGCATTTGTATTTTAGGCCTTCCACAGCAGATACTGACTGGCTTCTAAGCATCTTTTTCAGCGACCTTTTTGATGGTGAAAGCATCTCTTCATTGAAGAGATTCCTCCTTACCTTTGTAACCTCTGTGAGGCAAGAAAAGCAAGAAAAGATCAGATTACAAGGAAAAGCAGAAGAAAAAAAAAAGAAAGAAAAAAAAAAATACAAAGTTAATTTTGTCAGGCCACTAGGGATAGGAACAATTTACCAGCATGGAAAGACAACTTTTTAGAAGCTACAAAGCTTTGAAAAGTTGTTTTTTCTGCTACTGGAACATGTCCTCCTCTAAATCCATTCCAGCCTTCCCTCCTCAATTTCTATTGTTTGCATTATTCCAGCAATAAGCTACAAGCAGGAAAAGCCATAGCAGAAAAAGCAGACAGTCAGTGTGTCCCATGTGGAACATTAGGTGTGCTACAAAATCTCAACCAAAGCACATCTTGGTTCAGAGAACACACGTGAGATTTATTTTTATTACATATTTGTGGGGATATATCCTATTTCCAGATATAGTTCATTTGTATCCCCATTTTCTTTTCAGGACAGAGAAGATGGAAATAATTTCAAGAGTCAAGGTTTTCTTTTGAGGACACAGAATTTAAGTTTTCTGCGTATGAGTACACAGAATATCGCTTATTTTTTTCCCCCTCAAAGTTTTTGCACAACTCAGCAAAACTTCCTTCAGATTTCCAGCATGCCTCAGCATAATTTCATCATGGCTCAGTAAAATTTACAGGGACAACATGTGCTGAAGATGCACCTTTCCATGAACAAGCCAGAAGTCAATATACCTTGCACTGCCTCTTTCTGCAACAAAGGCATCTGCTGGGACTTCTCAGTGGCAAGGTAAGAACGCAAGTTCTCCTGAAACAAACCAGAAATCAGCCTCAGCAGCAGTGCAATGTTATGTTTAAGTATGAATATTAACTGTAAGCTCTGAACCACACATCATTTCAATTTCTCCTTAGAAACAATGTGATCTCTGTACAGCTGATACAGGGCACACTTACTAAGGGAATACAGAGTAAGAGTTTTTGCAGTCAAGCATCACAACTCACACACAATCCTTCTGGAAGAGTTTTACCTTTCTGATGGGATTCTTGGCTACCTTGGGAATCTCAATTTGACGCAAGTTCTGTGGTGCTTCTGTCATGCTCCTGTGTCTGGCTAACACATTATTCCTTAAGAAAACAGACAAAAGTTAAGTTAAAATAAGATCAGAAGCACAGTTATCAACCTCCTGACAATTAAACTCAGGTTTGACTCAAGAGATAGGAAGTGTTTACCTACATTCCAATTGCAAACTGCATTGATAACTCACTTACTACACTGAGATTTGACTTGCAATATAAAAAGCTATTCCTATCTAAGGTTGGTATTGGAACTTATTCACAATTTGCTAATATGAACACAGAATCCCCAACACAGATCTCCAGTAAATCACTTTTAACTTTAACAATACAGGTCAGCTACTGCACAGCATAACATGCTTTTCCTCTCATGGAAGATGCTCCTGAACTCTAGTTTTGCATAAGATACAAATACAGAACCAAGATTGTATTTTTATAGTCAACAAAAAGCTGCCTCCTGTTTGGAATTATTACCTTCTCTTTTTGGCAGATCTGGTGCGCAGCTCCTCCAGCTGATCACTCTCAGTGCAAACAGCGCTGGGAGTTAAGACAGATGATAAAGAGGGTGGAAGGCCTGGAGATTTGCTATCCAGAGTCATGGAGTCATCACTGAAGAAGTCTGAAGGCAGAACAGATGCCAGCTTCGGAGGTATTTGTGTACCAAGACCATAATAAATATCTCCAAGGGTCTTCGGTATAGAATTCATATACCTGGAGCATCAGAGAGAACCCACATGAAATACACCCCTCTTCAAAACTCTTGGTGTTTCAATCCCAACGTTTGAACTTAATCCTTGTTCTTCCATGTCAATTTAAAAACAAACAACAAACTGAGTATCAACAGGGTTTTTTAATTAGTTTACTTGCTTATCAGCTACTTTTTCTTTAATCAAAATATAACAAACAGAACACATCTAAATTTATGAGAATTACAAAGATGCAGTAAGCAAAGCTGTTGATTGCTGTCTACTCACAGACAACATCCAACCCAAACCACAATCCCCAGAAACATGTAAGTCATGCTAAAGAACTTACAATTCTAATATTTCCTCTAGAAACTTTGTAAGATAGGCTGGGTCTTCAGTCAGACATAAAATGCGCAGCATATCTGTCATCTGGAAGAGAAAGTCAGGTGGGAAAATGGATTAAGGTGTGACAGCTGCAGCACCAGATATTTTTGCAAGGACAGCTGCAGCACCAGATATTTTTGCAAGGAATATAAAGTGTTAGTGTAGAATCAAAGGAAAAGCAGGTTCCAGATCTGCATTTCTAGTGCCATGCAGAAACACAACCTGGTTTATACTTTACTTGCCTCTTCTAACAGCTGCTCCATTTCCTCAGCGTTGCTTTGCAGCGAAGGGCACTGAAGGCACAACTCAAGGCGCAAAAATACCTGAAGTCGGCACCTAAAAAAACCAAGTAATTATCCACCACCTCTTTTTCTAATGGAAACAGCATATTTACTGCAAAAGGTGTGCTCAAAAAAAGCAATGGGAAAGGAAGTGGTTCCTTTTGACAGCAAAATTTAGTTAGCATTTCATTTTGGTGGCAAGGGAGATGCCTCATTCCAGATACAGGCTGCAGTGCTTATCACACAGCATGGGTATATTTGCATTTAATGAAATGGTTTTACTGCAACCAGAGATTCTCCTTGAAATATTTGCCCCATGAAAATACTTTTCCAGTTGTGCAAAAAAGCCACCATTTAAAACTGCTAACCAACTCCCCAGTATCTCAGAAGCTGAAGTAAATACAGTGTCTCATACTCTCTGACTTTGGTTTCCTTCTGTGAGCCAAGCTGTTGTCTGAGCATTTTGCTGGTCTTCAGAAGATGGTTTCTGACTCTTTCCACACAGGCCACCTGCAGACACATAATGACAGCAAGAACTTCAACTCTGTTCCCTGTCTGAAGGGCAGATTCCTCCCTTGTCCCCCAGTTATCCCCCCCAACCCATTCTTTTGGATGCAGTTCAGTTTTTTCCTTTTCTTTCAAGGAAATGAATTACTTTTCATAAGCAGAGTTATGATGGCATAGAAAAACTGAGAGCTTGAAATCACAGAGGTTTCTTGCTCACAGCTTCATGCCTTCTTCACTCTGGATTCACTTTGGATCTCTCACAGTATCTTTGTTCAATCAATCACAGGTTTACGTTTCAGATTGTTGTAAGCCTATAAATAGTGCTAAAGATTCTAAGAAATACCTTGAACAATTTCTCTTTCCTGGCAAAGCCAGGCCTAGATTTGCCACGTACTGGAAAAACAAAAGATGCACCATCTTTAAAATACAGTTTGCAAGAACGTATTTTTAAAAATACTGTCTTTGAAGTTAGAATTTTTAAGGAGGCCAATGTAAAGAAAAGACGTTTTGCAACGTTTAGAAAAGTTGTAAACTGGATTTTCCTACGTTCTTTACAACCATCCAGCAGTTTTTCAGTATTGAGTCCCCACAGATAGAAGCAGTCAGTGATCACAGTGCAACTTCAGAGAACATGAAGGAAAAGTAGCCCAAAACAGTAAAAATTCTAACTTCCAGATCAGTAACAACCCTGCCCACATGCTCTTACATACCTCTTTCTCTTCGGCATCTTGTATTTTCAAGAACCTTTTAATGGCCATGATCATATTCTGGGCACACGCAGGTGAGGGAATTCCCTCAGCAACAGCCTTCTGGTAGCTCGCAGTCAGGTGGGACTGCAGCTCCTCCTCTGTTTGGAAGTCTGCAAGGAAATGCTCTACATTAACTAAATACCTGTACCCCACACCTCACTGATAAAATACTCACCCCAGCTGAAGTGGGGAACAGAGGGAGTAATAGGAAATAATTTCTCTAGCAAAGATGCATCCAGACCACAGAACACTAACAGAAGCAGTCCCAGGTCCAGGCCCATGACATGTTATAAGCTAAATCAAGCCTATAATCAACAAAGTTTGTGTAAGGTCAGCAAACTCTCAGGCTACTGTAGCAGACAAGAAATGCCCTTTATTTCCACCTAATTAGTAAACAGGACTACATTTCCAGTTATACCTTGATGAGTGCTTCCCTCTATTTTTTTTTGTTAAAAAAATTAAAAAGTAAATCCTTATTGCTTTTTTCAGATGGATACAAGGCAAGAAACTAACCCCAGAAGCAGCTGTAACACTACTTTGTAAAAAAACAGAAACTAAATGGGGGAAAGATGGGAAAAAATGTCTACTCTTTGCCATGCTGAAGATACAGAAACCCAAGCACTGATCTGCTCCTTGGCACTGAATACTCCATTATTATCCTCTGCTCTCCCTTCCATAAAAATCCTGTATAGACTCCTGTATCAAAAGTTCATATGGGATGTATCAGGACAGAAAGGTAACAGGACTTAACACACACCAATTGATATTTTAAGTGCCTTTTCCTTTCCTTCCACCTTTTCGTCCAATCTTTTTGCTGAAAGCTTCTGTGGAACCTTCTCATTCACTGCTGGTGGCACAGCATCAGGTTGAAACTTCTGAGCTTTTACATTCAGTCTTGCTACATTGAGCATCTGCAGGGATCTGGACATGGTCTTCATCTTCTGCCTGACTGGAGTTCGGGGAACCCCACCTGCAATGCCACAAAAAAGAGTTCTACCATCAGGCATGCTGGGGCAGGAACTCCATCCAAGGCAGAGCACAACACTAAATTCTGTGTAACTGTGAAGTGAAATTAGTAACCTCCTAGAGCAAAGCGTGGCCCAAAAGGTTGGTATTTCTTCATGAAATGAGCATACAGGCAGCACAGCAGGAAGCTGCTTCTCCAAATAAAAAGCAGGTGCATGTTGCCCTGCATAAGAACTTATGTAGGTTTAATCAAAAGTTATATATATAGGAAGCAATCTTATGTCACAGAAATAGAAACAGCTGACAGAGTAGGCCTTGCAGATACATGAGGCTAGGGTAAAGTCAACTGTGGCTAGTGTAGAGAAATGCAATAATTAAACTCTTCTAGAAGAAAGTGTTCTATTTCTCTAATTAGAACAAAATTGAGAGGTTGCAATATTTACTAGTAGTTGTAGCAGTCCCTGTTTCAACAGCTAATTAAACTGCAGAGCTCTGCACGCTGCTTTTAACAGCTTTGTCAGTCACTGCACAGCCTTGAATTATAATAATTCAAGTCCTACTACAGTACAAACCTAATACTTAATAGGTAAATGAGATTGTCCCTAAATAAATTAATCCAAAGCATGCTACTACTTAAGAGTACAGATCTCTGCAGTTCATGCATTATCTTTTTTTGACAACATGCACATATAATCCCAAAGTATACATACGTCTTTTTTTGTTATTTCCTGGTCCAGCTGCAGCAGAAGTTTCACTGAATTTTCTCTGGTACAGCTCAGATAGACGTTCTGAGAGCTCCACATCAGATTGGTCTGCATCATCCTTCCTGTTAGCACAAGGAGCCTGCAGGAGCCTATATGAAAGAACACTGCAGTTATCAAAAAAAGGTGGGAATAGGAGGCATATCCCTTCTTCCCTGTGGACAGAAACAAGGTTTTTCTAGGTTCCACTCTGCAGCAATATAATGCAAGTAGCACACACTAGTAACTCTTCCAGCACCTGTTCCCCAACACACCTAGGAGATGCAGAAAGCCCAAACCACCCTCTTAAGAGGGTCACAGCACACTGGAAACAAGCATTACATTAATGTACAATGGATATGGCACTGACCTGTACCACAAAACTAAATCAGCAGCTTTGTGCTTTCTTAACTCCTCTGCATTAGGCTCTCGTTTCACTCAGCAAGCTCTTTGAAGAAAGCAAGCTCATTCAGTCCAAATAAATACCAACTGTGAGAACACAACCACATCTTCAGTATCTTGCACTGGATCTTACCATGCCATAAAAGCTCAAGTCTGTCATTTCCCAAGTAGCTTAAGGTCATTTTAAGTGCCCTGTATAACTCCTGAAACGACCAAGATTTTGATCCACACAAACTGATACCCAAACAACCTGTTCCCAGTTTCTTTTGTCTATACACCAAGATTTCAGCAAACAGTAAACTGAGTACAGCAATAAAAACACTACTAATTAAGAGGCACTTAATTATAGAACTCTAAGCAATGCTACAGCCATACTCCCTTAACTGGAAGCACAAATCCTTGATTACTACTCAGAGACATTCAGAAAAATACCTGAATGACTCCATCAGATCCGAGCTTGCTCCACAAGCATTTGATGCAGGATACCAGGCTTCCAGCACTGAAGGATGCCAGCCCCCTGTGTGGCACAGTTCCCGCTGGACCCACTCTGGCACTGGAGTTTCTTCTCCTGCAAGCAGACACACACATACACAAAAATTAGAAAAGCTGAACTAAGTGGCAGAAGGTCCCAGCCTTCAGAGAGGCTCTAAGGCAGAGGTTCCCAAACCTTTGATCCTGGAAATGCAATTTCATAGCTAATACATCAGAAGATGAAAAGATTCACTCTAACACAAAACACACGAGTAAAAGCAGCCTCCTTGCTGCAGTCCCACCCAAAGGCTTTACTGGCCAGGGATAGCCCACGTGACACATTTTGGGAAGCCTCCTTCTAAAAACGTGTCCCCAGGTACACGTAGCTGTGCTTTAGCTGCAAGCTAATGGAAACTAACACTCTGTCAATAAAACAGAAAGCTACACCCATGCAGATTTCTTTCTGCATCACATCACAAGGCCTTAGCTATAGATGGCACAATGAACAAGTCCCAAAAATGAGACTCCTCAAGGAGAAAATCATTAACTAATTAATTAATCATCAATTAAATAATTTAGATTTTTTCCACTGCAGATCTGGAGATGATCAAAAGATGGCAAGTTTTACATTTCCTGCCACCTACCCAGACTGGCCAGAGAATCTTCCACTGACATGTCAATTTTACTCAACACACTATTCACAATCTCTGGCAGGTGAGTAGCACAGTCTTGGGAAGAGTCTTCCTCTACAGCTCTTTCAAGGCTGCATCCCTGAATTTCAGCAGTCTTCTCAGGACCAAGCACAGTCAGAACTGCAGTATCCTCAGAAAGTGGTGACAGAACAGCAGTGCAGGGGCACCAAGTTTTAGACAGAGATACCTCAGCAACCTGCATTTTAAAACAAAAAAAAAAGGGGAAAAGAGAAGAGTTTACATTATCTAGAAATACAGAGCCCTAAGGAGCACAGATACTTTATAAGCAGGCTATAGAGTTACATGATCTGAAAGAAAATGTTCTGAATTTAGCTTCAAACAAACAATTTGCAGTACAGCTTTTATTACTATTATTGTCTTCACAACATGATACTGCCACCCCTTTTGTCACAGCTCGTTTCAGAGCAGATATTAAAGGCAAAGAGGAAGATTTACCATGTGCAGTCCTTCAGCCACTAGACTCCTCAACAGCTGATGAAACAGAGACCTGTTGCATTCTCCCTGCTCAGCCTGTGAGCTCTGCAGTATCCAGCTCTCTGTGAGGAAGTGGCCAGCCTGTGCCAAGCTCCAACCCATCAAGCTTCCTTTCAGGAAGATGCTGACTGGACACTGCAGCTGTCTTTGGCTCATGGCAAGAGGTTCCAGGATCACGGCACAGCTTTCCTGCTTCTTCCCTCCTGTGCAAGGATAGGATAAAATAAAAGTCTGAAAGCAAGTAAAAAAGGTTTTTCTATCTAGGTGAAGAGACAACTTCAATGTAAAAAAAGTGAGTTTCAAGATTAAATGAGGAGCTGAATGCATGGAAGGACCACTAAAGAAAGACCCCATGCATACTGCATGCTGCTTTAAAGGTAATCTGTTTTCTTTTGAAGGAGCTTTTAATCTGTGGGGTTTTTTAGCTAAACTGAATAATTGTATGAGAAAAGGGAGTACACGTCTATAAGGTGGGACCAGCAAAGAGCTCTTCATCCAAACTTCTAAGAGCATGGAAAACTGAAGAGGCTAAATCAGAAACAGAGCCAAGCAGAACTTAAAAAAAAAAAAAAAAAAAAAAAACCACCTAGATTTTTAAACATCTGAAGTTACTTCTACACATACCATTCACAAGGGAAGCTCATCAAGGACCCTGCATGAGAGATCAGTTGCTACTATGCACATCTATATTTTTCTTTTTTTTATTACCAGGCATGCTGAGAAACAACGTTCCTTCCTGCTGGGGAAACACGGATCGATACACGGATGGCCTCGAGAACAAGCAGTTCAAAGTCGCATCCAGCGGCAGAAGTGTGGTCCAAGGCACAGCCTGTGGCACTGGGAATCTGGAATCCCCAAGGAAGCCAGGAGCAACATCTGCCCTAGGGTGACTCAAACAGTGCACCAAGGTTTCAGCTGGCAAAATGGTGCCTCCCATCTGACAAATCACTTCAAACATTGTCCAGTAGCCACCGTGATCCGGGCATTCGATCAGCTGAAATAAAGGTAACAGAGAGGTCTCAAGTTAAGGTTGGCCAGTGAGAGAACTTTCATGTAAACAAATAAAGATTGCACGTTTTCAGAAAAGCTGGCACATTAAACATATCCAAAACATCTAAACACGGTGCTTTCTGAGTGTTTTTACGGACTTTATCAGCCTTCATAGGAACCTAATAAAGTTAATCCTATTCCCAGTGAATTAAAAGCTAGCAATATTTTCAAGCTTTTTTTTTTTAATCTGGTATCTACACACCTGAACTATCAGGCTGCTTATCTGCAATTCTGAACAGGTGTAACACCCCCCTAACTCAAAGCACAAGAGATCCCATCAATAAACACTGCACAGCTACTCCACTGCACGTGTATCTCAGTCTCCAAGCGGATGATTCCGTTCCAGATTTCAGTCCCTTGTTGAAGATTATGTGGCACTAAGTGAACCTTGGCGCGGTTCCCTACCACCCAAAGATTACTTATGCCACAAAGTAGCGTGGCAGATATCCCGCCAGTGCTCCCAGCTGAAAGCTGCGCGGTGTAACCTCGTTACCTGAGCCCAGTCGGCAGTGTCCACCCAGAACAGGGTGATTTTCTGCTCCGCAAGCAACTCCTGGACACTCTTGGGCAGGAGCTTCTCCGCCAGCTCCTGCGCCGTGGGCGGCTCTCCAGGAGAGGAGGGGGCGTCGTTCCCGGACACGAACTGCCGGAGCTCCCTCCGCGAGTGCGGGCAGGGGGAGAAAAGGAACACGGCGTTCACGAAGCCCTCGGGCGGCGCCTCCGGGGGCTCTCCGGCAGCCAGCCCCGTCCTGCGGCTCCTGCGGGCCGGCTTGGCGGGGGACGCGATCTCCGGGCGGTCCCACTGGAAGTCGAGCAGCGTCTCCTTGAGCCCGCTGTGCGTGAGGGCAGCGCGCGGCGCGGGGCCGGGCAGGGCGGCGGGGGCCCGTGCTCCGAGCCGCTCCGCCA
>VXAD01007337.1:48226-74384 GCA_013399195.1 Dicrurus megarhynchus
CCGCCTCCTGTTTAAAATTTAAAGCCGGCAGGGCGCGCGCAGCGGTGACGTCACGGTGTGCGAGGTTATGACGTCACGCGGGCGGGCGGGGAGGCCCCGCGGAGTGGGCGGCGGTGGCGGCAGCGCTCGCCGGGCACCGGCCGGGACCCCGGGGCTGGGCCGCGACACCGGCCCGGTCCTGCCCACCCTGCACCCCGGCAGGCTCCGCTAGTGCCGCTAGAGGTCCACGCGTGTCCGCACACCGGCACCTCCCCATCCCCGCTATCGCCCGCGGGTAGGAGGGACAGGGACAGCGGCAGACAGAGGGTCCTGCCGATACGGCATCGTCCTCCCCGAGCCTCCCTGGAGGGCGGCAAAGACAGCCCAGGGCCCGTATGGATGAAATTCAAATTCAGATTACATATTAGAAAAAAAAAAAATTCAGTGTTCGGGTGGTCAGGCATTGAAACAGGTTGCTCAGGGAAGTGGTGGAGTCACCATCGCCGGAGGTGTTCAAGAGGCATCTGGATCCGACGCTGGATGATGTGGTTTAGGGGTTACAGTGATGGTTGGACTTGATCGTAAAGGTCTCTTCAACCCTGATGGTTCTATGAAAAGGTGTAGGGTCAGGGCACCTGGACAGGGGCTGACACGTGTGGAGAACAAAGAGCCTGGGTTGTCATCAGCTGCCCTGTCCAGGATCATCTCCTCCCTGCAGGGCTTGAAGCACATCCTGCCCCATGGTGTCGGTGGTTAAGGTGTGATCACGCTGGGTAAGGGCAGAGGAATCCCCACGGAGCAGAGCCGCCCAGGTGTCCGCTCCACCCTGGCCTCCAGAGCTTGAATGCCCCAGCCCAAACCAGTGTCACCAGCAGCCAGTCGTATTTATAAAGCAACAAAGACAAGCGGACACTAAACTGCCCATTTGGCTCTGCTGGTGACTGTGAACACAAGTGGGTTTAATGAGCTGGAACACGAGGAGCTGATCCACTCGGGTGGGCAGGAGTAACCTGCCACCAAGAGCAGGAGAAGGACAACAGCTCTCCCTGGTTGAAAGTGCGGAGGGCAGCCTGCAGCCTGGGGGATGTGTGCTCCCTGGGGAGCCGTGGGTCCCTTCTCCTGGCTGAGGGTTGACATCTTGTGCTGCTTGCCAGTATATCACTCTGCTGCCTGAGCCCTGAAGAAGAGCCAACCACACCATGCCTCTGCCATTGTCCAGCCACTGGCATCTGTCCCAGCAGCCCGCTGAGGACACTTAGCAGAGTGTGACCAAAACCTGCCTTATCACAGTCCACCTGGGACCAGAAACAAACCCAGGGCAAAGGGGAGTTTCCCAGCAAAGTCTGACAGCTTCCAACACAGGAACTGCTGCTGGCTACTCAAACTCTTTCTCCTTTCCTGCTCACTGCAGTGTATTTGTTCTAGAAGCCTATCCAGCTCTTGGGAAAGCCAGCAGAGGTGTTGGCTGAGCCCAGGTGATGGTGTTTCCCAGTGTGACAGCCAGAGTTGCTCACACCTCTGCTTCTTTTGCTGTCCCGTGTTTGTGCTGCTTATAGAGACATTTGCCCTCTCTCCCTGCTCCACAAGGACACCGACTTCCCTCTCAAACAGTCCTTGGGTTCTTTCTGGACAATCATTTACTTGCTGATAGATCTTGTTTCTTGGGAGGAAGGAGAGGGCACAAGAAAAATAATTTGTAAATTTGGCTCACGTGTGGTTGACACTTTGATCCGGATAGGATTTTTTTAAACTTAAAAAAGTCTCGCTTTATTTCGTCCTGTTTCCAACATTTATCTCTGAGGGATACTTAATGGTGAGGGCTGAAAAAAGGGCTGAGAAAGCCCAGACCTAAGTGAACTGTTTGATCTCCCCTCATACCACCACTCTGTCCTGCCCCAGTGGAAAGTTTGTTTGCCTTTCTGCTGAGCCAGCCCAAAAAAAAAAGTTTTGTTTTGTATTGACTCAGATGATTTGCTTTCAGGTCACTCCTCAAGGACCTGCACAAGCAACAAGTCACCTTAGGTACTGGGCAGTGCCCAGAGTCTCCCTTGTGCTGCATGAAGGCTTCCAAGCCTCCCCATATCCTCATTCTCCAGTGCCCTCTCCACCCCATGTGCCCAAAGGCTATTGGTAGTGGCTGCTTTGGCCACTAATTCTGGGGAGCACCCATTCCCTCCTACCCAGGGTGAAGCTGCCCCAAGGCCTCTTGGGCAGGAGGGAGGGATTTCTGTGTGCTTTAGATTTTGTCTCTACGTCTTTCAAATATTTTTAGTGCTCATAAAAGTGAGAAACTGGGAGAGACCCAGCTGGGACCAGTACTGTACAACCCTCACCCAAGGCAACTAAGACCTGCCCACTGCCAGGCCTAGTCCCACATCTCTTAAGCAGAAAAGCAAATGTTCTTTCTCCCCTATCATCATCCCAGTGATTTTTTTGGGAAACCTTGTGGTTCTTACAGGTGCTGGACGTGATGAGTGAAATTTTGTGGTGGAGCAAGCTCACACCAGCCTGGAGTTTCCAACAGGACACTTAAGCACCTCGGTATTTGTGACTGGGGCATGGTGAAACCTGCCCTGTGTGTCCTACCACACAGTTGGGTGTCTTGTAGGGTGGATGCAGTGGTGGTCTAACCCATCACAGGAAGTGCTCTGCCAGCACTGCTGCAGACACATGCTGGCACAGCCCCATCAGCCTTCCCAGCATTATCCTGGCCCTCAAAAGGAGCCTGAAGAGAAGCTGGTCCCTTAATAGGCTCTCACAGCATGGACAGCCAGTGGAGCATGCCAGCCCTGATGGGACTGCAGTGACAAATTGCTGATTTGCAGGTTGATAAGGAGGGGCAGGGCCAGGCAGTGCAGCAAGGTGAGACTATCAGGCCAGCAGAAAAGCCATTAGTCTGTGTTCCTGGCCTCCACACATGGGGAGAGGGGCTGGGGACAGCAGGTGGGGCAGAACTGCTGCCTCTTAGGGCTGCACAAGGGCTTTGCAAGCTGCTTTTCTGGACACCCTGCCATTTCAGTGATGCCATAGACTAGAAAAGCTCTGTAGTTACTCTTTTGCTGCCGTAATCACAGACCATAGCTGCTGGTGGCTGCAATACCTTAGCAAGTTCCCTTTCATTTTAAAATGCTTCTCTGTGCTGCCTTTTTCCTTGTGTCTAAGGGCTGCTCTAGGGCAGGGCAGAATACTGGTCTTACCACGTAGTTGGCACGAGAACGTGCAACTGTCAACAGTGCTCCAGCAACTAGAGCTCAAGCATTGTTTGGGGATTTCAGCTTCTTTCTAGCTGGAGATCTTTTGTTTCCTGATGTGTACATCTGAGACTGCCCTGCAGAAACCCTGTGTAACAGGAGACCCAAAAACACACCCTGAGCAGCATCGCTCGAGGGAGCGCTCGTCCTTCAGACAACAGCAACATCCACGTGCTTTAGGTGTCCCCAAAAAGTGACCCCAGTCACATGGAGCTCTGCTCATTCAGGGTAAGGGCTAAGGCAGATGGGCTTCTCTCTTTTTCCTAACGCTGTCTCTATCCTGCTGCCTGCATGGGGTTCAAATGAGGTTGGAGAATGATTTTGCCTGGCCGTCAGTCTCTTCAAGACCATCCACAGCATTTTTCTGCCATCTGTCATTTTGAGAAGAAAGCACACAAGAAAAAATAATAAACTCAAATTATTGCCTAATCAACACCAAAATCAGCGCTGCTTGCTCAGCCTGCAGGCCACAATTAGATGCCATCAGCAGATTTGGGCAGCTTGCCTGGGCTGCAGTCTTTCATCTCTTGAAGACTGACAGGCAACCCAGGGATCTGCAGGCAGAGGAAGGAGCTGGGATCCGTTTGAAGGACTTGCCCGGCTCTTTGGGGGAAAGAGCACATAATTCAAAACAGTAGGAAAAATGGAGTTTTGTGTTTATGTTTGTTAATGAAAGGAAACCTCATACCAGAGGAGGGGACGTTCAGGCCTCCAGCACCATCTCACAGTATTGCCCTGGTTATGCAGCCCCAGCTCAGTTTGCCTTGCCAGGAGGATGCTCTGGGTAAATTGCTTTGGGAAATTATGGAACATGTGTCACTTGAACATCCTCAGAGCTCTGTGGCAGCCTTGGCGGGGCCGTCACGTGTCTGTGCACTCAATGCAGGATCTTGGTACCTGGTTTGAAGCACACACCTTTCCTCTTCCTCCAGTTCTGCAGCACAGTTGCTTTTCCAAAAACCAAGAGCTGGAGCAAAGGGCACCCTGCCTTCACCCTCAGTGCCAGCTGGGGATGGGTGCTCGCAGAGCTGGGGAGGGGGTGAGGGGAGCACCCAGAGCCGGGAGGGAGGGAACAGCGGGGATCAGGGTGCTCCTGCCAGGGGCAGGGAAGGGGTGTGGGACTGGGCAGAGCAGGGGGCTGGACATGCTGGCTCCACTCCCCACTCACACTGGCCTCCACATCTGCTCGTCCCCGTGGAGGCAGGGCTCAGAGGTGCTCGGAGCAGCTCAGAGGAAAGGTGCTGAAGCCTGTCACTGCTCCCAGGGAGGAAGGTGGGTTTAGAGGAACAACCCTGCTGAAGCTCCAGTGCTCTGAAATGTGATCCTGCCGGAGGCACCTCCCTGGGCCCCACCTCGCCCTCCTCTCCGTCCTATATATGTGACCGGCCTTGGGCGGGCGCGGGGGACGAGGGCTCGCACGGTCCCCCGGGAATCCCTGTGGATGGAGAGGCCGAGGCACCAAGGCATGGCAAAGAACACCTACATGCGCTGGCGGCTCCCGCTCGTGTGCCTCCTCTGGGAGGTGGCCATGATCGTCCTCTTTGGGGTCTTCGTGCGCTTCGGCGCCGAAGCTGATGCACACTGGGAGGAAGAGAAGCGAGAGATGAACCTGACCAGTGACATAGAGAATGATTTCTACTTCCGATACCCCTGTGAGTATTCTGGGAGCCTAATCCTTGTGCTGGCTGGTCCCCATCCCGTCCCATCCCATCCCATCCCATCCCATCCCATCCCATCCCATCCCATCCCATCCCTCCTGTCCTGTGGCAGAGCCTGTCAGAGGCGCTGTCTCCACGGATTGCTAGAAAGCCGTGCTCTTGCCTTGAGGCTGGTTTGGGGTTCACCAAAGAGAAAAGCCTCGTGGCCCTCCAGTGCCTTGGGGCTCTGTCAGCAGGGTATCGTGACGTCTTTTTTCCAGGAATAGGGCTGACGTGTTCCCTACACTCTGAAAGTTTCAGCTTGCTGCCCCCTCCCTCAGCTCTGGATCAGAGCAAGCCTTTCTGTGCACACAGAGGAACGGCTGTCGAGATCCTGTGACATCTTCCTCCTCTTCCTCCGTCCACCCCCTCACTTGTGAATTACCCTTTAGCTACTGGCATTTCAACGCCAGAGTCCTCCTAAGCCTCCGGGATCCCAGGGTTCTTGGGTCTCTGCATTGTAGTGACACAGAAATTATTAAGAAGGTTAAAGCCCTTCTGGCCAGGAGTGCCTTTGGGTGGCTTTGATCTCCAGGGCTGGTCATCTTTGTGAGCCTTTCGGAACAGGCTGCTTCTGTAGGCAATTGTTTCCAAGGAAGCAACAGGCCTGAGTCATGCATCTATTTAGAACATTTCCATTAAAAACACCTGCTAAATCAAAGGAGCTATAGCAACCTGTAGCTGCTGAGGATTAGCTAGTTCAGAAAAGGATTGGCTTACAGAAACCCGCTGCTCAGTCAGCCTCCAGGTTCATGTACGGTCGTGGCTGCCCTGGGCTCTCCCTGGACATCTGCCCTTGGGACCAGCCCCACGCAGGTTGGTGTGAAACAGAAGCAGTGCCTGAGGGCTGCTCTTGTCACTGGTGTGCTGGGAGGACATCAGGAGTCCAAGAAAGAGCGTGTAGGAGCTAAGGAAGTGACATCTCTTCTGTCCTCATATCCCACTCCTGCTCTGGAGTGCCAAATATTCCCCCTCAAATGGCTGCATGGATTCAACACAACTAAGTCAATTTAAGGGCAACTGCTCAGTTTAGCTTTGAATTACGTTTGTTTCAGATCTGAGGAAGAGTTCACATGCCCAAAAGCGCAGCTGTTCTTTCTCCCTTATCTAATCAGAAATATTCTCTCTCTGCAAAGACGGACAAACATGACAAGGTGGCCAAGCCCTGGAATTTTAATCCTTGTGTCCATCCAGTGCTGCTCAGAAGAATGTGGTGGCTGAACACCCGAAGATCATTTGTACCCACATATCTGCGACCACTGCTGTCCACAGGACCTGTCTGCAATGGCAGAGGGATAGGAGTGTCAAACTGACAGATCCTTCAAGCCAGAGATGGTTGGGAAGGCGGGCAGAGGGAAGTTGTCCTGGTTTCAGGAAGCCAATGCATCATTGTGTCAGTGGTGCCCATTGCCAAGTCCAGTCAGTGTGACAATTCCTTCTCATTTTGGATTGCACATGGATATTCCCTAATGGGTGACTCATCTGATCTCTAGAGAAGAAGAAATTAGATTTTTCATCCCGGGTTGCATTCCCAAAGCCCAAACACTTCCTCTTGATAGCTATGGCAATTGTCCTCCCACAAAAGCGGCCTTACAAAACCTTTAGGGCACGGCAATGCCTGTGCTGCCTCTCAGTGATAACAATGTTATTCTTACAAAGGGAAAACAAAGGCAAGGGTTAGAAAAATGTTTTAGACTGGGTGCGGTTGGAAGAAAGATCTGCTCTTCCTCCTGAGTTCGTACAGGGTCTAACACACAGTGGGATCCTCTGGGTTTTTGGAAGGCACGCGGTCCACAGCTTTAACTCTGACGTGTGTATTTCTGCTTTTAGGATGAAAGAATGAATATGTAATGCAAATGGCAGCAGATAATTCTAGCTGTACATTGTGCTGCTTACACTGGAGAAGAGAGAGGGGAAATAAATACAGCTGCAGAGGGAACGTCTGTGGGACTGTGTGGAAAAACCACAGTAAGGAAGGCTGGTTCTTAGGACATGTGGAGAAGTGCTTTTGAAGTGACCTCTGCTGAACAGTGCCAGCTGCAAATCTCATCTCCTTCCTTTTTTCATGCATGGGGGGCATTTTTTAAAAGCAAGCAGATGAGTGTGGCACTACATGGCTTAAGCCTGTCCAAGTGCTCATCCTTAAACAAGTTGCAAGGTCTTCTAAAGCACAGAAGGACAAAAGTCATGGCTTCTGCAGAGCTGCACTTCATGCAAGTCCCAGTGGAAGTAGCAGACACAAGCCCTGTGGAAGTGGACCAGAGGCTGATGGATTTCAACACAGGTTCAGGGTAGAGCAGACTTGCAGTCACTCAATTTCCTTTGCCCTGAGCTTACACCCTCTCTGAGGTGCACAGATGTTGCTGGATACAGTGGATAAAATGATTTGTGCACTGCAAAGTGCAGAAGTTTCTGGTTTAGCTCCATCAATGCTGTGTTTATCTGTTCTACAGCATGGGTTCGCTGGCAGGAGCCTCCCAGGGGGGGATCCCAGCCTTGGGTCTCCTGTTCTTTCCATGGGCTGAGTGGCCTGCAGTGTGAGGGTTTGCATGGTTCAATTTGTAAGTATGCAGGCGTTTCAGCTCACTTAATTGCAAGCGATGCTTATCTGATAGAAACGTGCAGCATTAAAAAGTACAGCAGGTTTACTGCTCCAAGAAGGTCTTTCAAGAGGCTCACACAGATCTGGTTTCCCCCGGGGAAGGGCATCTGAGGGGCTCGAGTGAGCAGGTCTGACCATTAGTGGGAAGAACTGGGTCTCTCTGGTTTAAGCACTAAAAATCTCACAAGGTGGGTTTCTGGTTTCAAGGGTATTTTGCCGCTGATTTCCAAAGCATTTAGAAATGTATTTGTAAATGTTCCTTGTTCTTGTGCTCTCCTTGCTCTGAGCCATCACCAGGACCCTGCAATGAATGGACCTACCCAAAATGACCACTTATGTGTTTTAACAAAACTTTACTGTCCATTTCACATGACATTTTTCAAGTTTTTTACAAAAGGGGAATAAACAATCTGAATAGAAAAATGTTTTCTTCTGTACACTCCATTACTCTCACACAGCTTTTAGTAAACATTTACTTTAAAGGCTGAGCCTTTTACCCAAAAGCCAGTTTCCAAAAGCTGAGCTATTTTCAGACTTAGAAATGTGGGCACATGAGGCAAACACACATTTTTGCTTGAATGTAATTAATTATTTATTAATTAATTAATTTTGCTTCTGATGTAATTCATTTCTTTTCAACACCAAATGCACGTGGCACTCGCAGCCCTGCTGTCCTCGCAGAGCTAACAGTCCCTTCCCTCTGCACAGCCTTCCAGGACGTCCATGTGATGATCTTTGTGGGCTTTGGCTTCCTCATGACCTTCCTCAAGCGCTATGGATTCGGAGCTGTGGGTTTCAATTTCCTCCTTGCTGCCTTTGGGATCCAGTGGGCTCTCTTGATGCAAGGCTGGTTCCACTCTTTCAAGGACGGGAAGATCCTCATTGGAGTGGAGAAGTAAGGAGGAGTTGGGCTCTGGGATGGCACCTCTTGCCTGGCCAGTGGAAGAGCTGGAATGAGAGCCAAGCAGCTGGCAACACCTGTCCCTCACTTATGCCAAATACAAATCAGTCTCTAAATTGTTGTTTTCCCTCCACATACATCCACTTGCTTTCCACCTGTTAGTCCAAAGGTACCTGCCATTGTGGTGGTACTGCTCAAAGGGAAACTTGAGTGCCAAACCCTTAGTGCCAAGCCAAGCACCACGGATGTCAGTGCTGAGAACACGTATCATCCACGTTATCTAAATAATGTGGGTGTGTAAGGATGGGAAGAAGGTCAGTGGGAAATGCAGGGATGTCTCCTAATCACCTCTTTGTCTCCAGGTGGGATCTCTAGAGCTGGGTGAAGGTGAGAGTGATTCACAGAGGAGTATTTCCTTATTAAACCACAATTTTCCTTCCCTTTTTCCAGCCTGATCAATGCTGATTTCTGCGTGGGCTCCGTGTGCATCGCCTTTGGGGCAATCCTGGGCAAAACCAGCCCCATCCAGCTCCTTGTCATGACTTTGTTTCAAGTCACGCTCTTTTCAGTGAACGAGTACATCCTCCTCAACCTTCTTCATGTAAGGCTTTAGGTAGTACCTGCTTTGTTCTGCTCCTTCCTCTCTGCACCTCTCCAAACTGTCTCCCTTTGCTATGGCTCCGCCAAGCCACTGCCTTCATAAGCATTTAAAATGCAAGAATTCAGGCAGCAAAAGTAGACAGATTATGAAGGAGAGGGGCAGTGGGTCTCAGTACTTCCCTGAGAAGGGAGATCTTCTGGGGTTTTACACTTGGCAATTCAGGAGCACTGAGTCCCTCTGTCAAGTGCGCAGACAAGCTGGGCACGATGCAAATCAGACCTCAGCTCCAGAATGAGTGGTGATTGCAGAAGCAAACCTCTGTTTCCCCACGGCTGCAGGTAAAGGATGCGGGTGGCTCCATGACCATTCACACCTTCGGAGCCTACTTTGGCCTCACGGTGACACGGGTCCTGTACAGACCCAACCTGGAGCAGAGTAAGGACAAGCAGGGCTCCGTGTACCACTCCGACCTCTTTGCTATGATCGGTGAGTCAGCCCTCACCTCGGGGGTGCTGCCACGTGGGGACCACTCGGCTGCACAGGGCTGGTTCCTCCTGTGTCTCTGGGAAAAACTGAACCCAGGATGTGGAGTTGAGGAGCATCTGCATCCCAGAGGGCTTTCACCTTTCAGAGTTACTCAGCTCCCTTCTTCAGTGCCTGGTCTGAGACGGTGCCTGGGAAGACAAGGATGCATTTTGGTTCCCTTTTTCAGCCAGCCTTTCCTGATGCTGGTCTCATCATGCAGGGTGCAGCTCAGGGGAAGCAGGACTATGTGATGTAATTTCCCCCAGAAAATATCCTCTTTAGAGTTGTTTTTTCAATCCCTATATTCTCTCTTTTCCCTTTCTCTTCCTCATCCCACCACCAGGTACCCTGTACCTGTGGATGTACTGGCCCAGTTTTAACTCAGCCATTTCTGATCACGGCGATGCCCAGCACCGCTCTGCCATTAACACGTACTGCTCGCTGGCCGCCTGTGTCCTCACCACGATGGCCTTCTCCAGCATGCTGCAAAAGAAGGGCAAGCTTGACATGGTAAGATGGGAGCAGAGATCTCTGTATTGCCCAGGGGACATATAATGAGGTTGATCAAGGGTCCAGGAAACAATTGGCACTGGTGCTTCGCTGAACAGACACAGGGTTTCAGGGCATGATGACGAAACCAGCACCCAGGCAGAAACTCTGAAATAACAAAGTGGGAATGGGTCCTGCAGGGCTTGAGGTGTGGGGTCCATCACAGGCAGGTCCACCACCTGCCTGTGGTGGACCCAAGTCACAGCAGGGACTGGACTTGCTCTGCTGGGCGTGTTGCAGAGCCGTGTTTGGCAGCGCTCCCCAGCAAACCAGGCCTGCGCAGCAGCTCGTGAGCAATCGGGGGGCTGACTCGTACGTGTTAGATGTGTGGGTGACATGTCTCTGTGACAGCAGAGCTTGCATGACACACGGGTGAGACAATTTCCATCTCATCACAACTCCCCACCCATATCTGTGGATGCAAAGAACGTGTGTGGTACGGGGAGTGGGAGTCTATGTGCACCTGTGCTACAGACAGAACCCGCCTGTTCTTTTCTTGTTTTTCACCACCAAGCAGGAAAATGGGCCCTGATATTTCCTCTGGAAACATTTTCAGAGCTGATTCTCCCACTTTGCCATTTGCACCATCCCTGAGCAATTGCGATCTCCCTGAGATGCCAAGGCAGGGCGGTTGCTTCTGCAGGTCCACATCCAGAACGCCACACTGGCCGGCGGCGTGGCCGTGGGCACCAGCGCCGAGATGATGCTGACTCCATACGGCTCCCTCATTGTTGGGTCCATCTCTGGCATCGTGTCCACAGTGGGGTACGTCTACTTCACGGTGAGTGCTGCTCGAGGGGTCTGCAGTCCTGGTCCTGCTGAGGAGACCAGAAATGGATTCACTTCCCTTTGACAGTTCCTGCTTTCCAGAATCCCTTATGAGATGCACTTCTGACTCCTTTTACTGCCCCAAAGTGCTCAGGAAGTTTCATACTCCCAACAGGAGCGTATTTGGAGGATTTGTTATTTTATCTTGAGTTTGATTCGTATCTTTGTCTACAAGCCCTTAGCTCTTTAATGGGACACAGTATCACTCCTCTTTCTCTGCTTGTCCCAGTCCTCCTTGGAAGGAACTACTCCTTTCCAGGGCCATGCTCATCTCCCTGATCTCTCTCTACTCCCCTTCCCCTCAGCCTTTTTTGGAGTCTAGGTTGCACATTCAGGACACATGTGGCATCCACAACCTCCATGCCATGCCAGGCCTTATTGGGGGCATTGTGGGGGCCATCACAGCAGCCGCAGCCACGGAGGATGTATATGGAAAGGAAGGGTAAGATGGCTTGAAAATCTTCCCTGAGAATAGATTTTACCTGAAACTCTGTGGGCTGGAAGCAGGGAGCAATTAAGAGCTTTTGTTTATAGCTCAGAGTTGCCCAGAGTTGTCCCTCAAAAACTGACTTACTGAATTGTAGCCCATCTTATGTAGCAACATCGTATGCAGCTGACTCTTGGTGGCCTCATAAAGTGAGCCACAGTCCTGCTGTTTGGCATTATTCTGGGCCACAGTGGGTAGGGAGGTGCTTCTCCCTCCCCCCCTGCATTGTTTTGTGGGGTCAGGTAAGGCTCAAAGTCTGAATTACAAAGCAAATGTTTATATTTTGGGCTCCTCCTTGGTAAAGCCTTGCCAGGGCCAGAGAAGGAAGCAAGCAGTGCTTTGGTCATTGCAAAACTGTCCTGGTTCATTGTAGAAGAGGGATGGGACTAGGGAAGAGTTCCCAGGAGAGCAGGGCAGCATGGTTCCTCTGGAGCCAGAGAATATCTCCTGCCAGGGGCTGTTGTCACCATTTCTGCCCTCGGCAGGTTCATCAAAGCGTTTGACTTCACCGGAGTGTACCAGACGCGGACACCCAGCATCCAGGGAGGGTTCCAGGCGGCCGGCATCGTGGTGTCTCTGCTGATGGCGTTTGCTGGGGGGGCCATTGTGGGTAAGCCGGAGGGGAGCACGGAGAGGGGAGGGTTGAGCCAGCCTGCAGCCGAAACAGAAGCATCCATGTGCTCCTGTCCATGGTCGGGGGNGCACGAGATGGCGCTGTCGGCCCGCAGCCCGGCCCGGGGGGCTCAGGGGGCTGTGCCGCAGGTGCCGGAGGACGAGGAGAGCGACGCGTACCACATGCATAACCCCGACAAGGCCGCCTCGCCCTGAGCCGCGCCCGGCCGCCGGCCCGCCTTCCCCGCCGCCCGAGCTCGCCCCGCTGCCGGGGCCGAAGGATCGCCTTCTCCCCGTGACGACAAGGGCTCTGCCCTACTCTGCCGCTTTTGTAACGAGCTGCTGTGGGTATAATAAAGACGTGTTCTTCTTTCCAGGCCTGTGCTGCCGTGTGTCAGCGGCCGAGAGGGATGGGATGTGGCCCAGACCCGACTCTCCCTCCCAGGGGCAGAGCAGCTGCCAGGAGAGCTCTTGGCTGCCCGGGGCAAAGCGGAGGCGCTGGGACACTCAGGGGACAAAGTGGAGGCATGAACGGTGGCAGTACAGGCTGGGTGTATTAGTTAGATACTGTGTTAGATAGTGCAGGCTGGGGAGACGCTTGGTTTGGGAGCTGGCACCTTGAGATGACAATCGAGAAGGTGATGAGCCCCCACAGTGAGGGCTGAGCCCCTGTGGGAAGCACAGGCCAGCCTGGTTCTTTTTGAGGAAGGGATGCTGGGGTGCAGCAGCTGTCCCTGCACTCATCCTGCCGTCCATGGCAGGGGTGAGGGCCAGCTGTGAGTCCTACATGATGACCTCTGCCAAAACCTTCCCTTGAACTGCCCTACTGAGACCTCCATCAGCTCCCTGGGAACCTTGTTTGCATGCACAGCACAGGCTGACAGGACCCTTTCCTCTTTTCTGGCTTCAGTCATTTCTACCAGTGTCATCAGATGGCTCCTTCCACTTACTGGTACTATTCTGATGGGAAGAGGACAGTCCCTTTCTCTTAGCTGGACCATCAGGCTTCAGCCAGAGTTGGAGGAAACAGGGATGAAAACAAGGCCTAAAATCCTACATGTTTTCCAGGGTGATATAATGTGAGGAGCAGCAAAGGAAAAGAGAGGGGGGGGAGAAGGAGGTAGGAGGGCTGATAGGTCTCTTCACTGCATCTAGCTGTAATTCTTACACCTGAGGGGGGGAGTCAAAAGTAGCTATTCACATCCCCTTGGGATATGACACCCTCATTTTCCATGCTGGGTAAAGACAAAAACCCTTTACAACATGTTTCTGGAATTTGTCAGCGGCTGCCAGCAGCAGCATGTTAATTAAATGTCGGCAAAGATGGAAGCAAGAGGCTCTGCTCTAATTGGACACTTCGCTTGGTGGAGCTGAAAAACATTGTGACAGAGGAGGAGGTGCCGAAACACTGTGTTCCCCTGCCATGGCGCGGGGACGGGGACAGCCAGGCACGGGAGACGCTCTCTCCTGTACAGGCATTGCCTCCATTTGGCCTGAAACAACCTCACCATTGAAAAAAGAAGAGTAATAAAAGGCCTAAAATCCTCCATAGGATTGGTCTCAAGCACGGCAGCAGTGTGTGATGCAGGGAAAGGGCTGGTTGGCTAAGAAGAAATTCAGAAATATCATAGCTGGGCCATCAGGAGCTCCAGCCCTCTTGCCAGCAAGTGGTGTATTGTATATTTATTTTATGGTGACAAAGGCAGGTCTGACAGGGGTTAGAAACGGTCTCTGGAAAATGATCCCTGCAAAGCCTGAAGCATACGTTGAGCTGCATCCTTTCTCCAGGACAGGAATGGGAAAATGTAGGGCAGTTTTCCCTGTGCAGGGATCTGCTGGAGGAGGGAGATCTCCTCCCAGCTCCTCTGCACTGGGAAAGGGATGTAATAGACATTTTCTGCTCACAGCTTCATCCAGAGAGTGCATCAGAAACCACCACAGGAATGTTTACTGACAGGCACCATAGACAGTGTCATTTCAAAAAGGGAGTCCTAAACTTTTCCCCACAAGCCTGCAAAATCTGAAAGCAGCAGCAGACCTTCTGGGCACTGCATTTCCTACTGTGTCACCGGACTAACGTTCCTCAGTCTCACACCATTTGAGTTCTGTCTGTGCCCCAGATAATCTGCCTGTCCAACCTTCATGGCCTCTGATCTTTCCTCCCAGCAGCTTGCAAGGGGCCGTGGGATTCGGTAATGGCAAAGACTGAGTGACCCTCTTTGCTTCAGCGAGGTGGCCAGCCCCCATCTCTTGTGGGACAGGTCTGTGAGCCCTGGGAGACGGTCCTGTCGCATGTGCACGTGCTGGAAGGAGCAGCCCTGACCCAGTTCCCTGTCCCTCTGGGCTCTGCCTCCTCCTCGTGGGAAGACACCTAAATTGCCCGGGCTGCTGGGCAGTGAAGCATTTTATTGCCCGTGCTCTTGCGGGGCTCAGTCTGCTCTCAGTACCTAAATCACTCTCTGGGGCTGGCCGTGCAGTTTTAATTCCCTGGCGAACAATGCCGGGATCGGGCTGGCGCGTTTGAAGTGCAGTCGCGGCCCCAGCAGTGGACGGAGCGTTTCTCAACGGGGGAGCGTGGAGAGCAGAGGATTGGGCTGCTCCGGCAGGCGGGAGGACGTGTGAGAAAGGGGCTGTAGATACTCGTGGGGATTAGGTGGTACAAATTGGCTGGGAAGCACCGGAGGCATTGACCAAAGTTGTCCTGGGGCAGGTTCCCATGGGGCGGGGGCGGGGAGGTGGCTGAAACAACCTGGCTTCAAGGAGGCTGGAAGGCCCAGCCTGGCTGCTAATCCCCTGGGATCTATGTGGCACGGAGCAGAAAGGAGGTTAAAAAAAAAGGGAAAATCTCATGTAAAGGTGGTGGTTTCCCCAAGGGGATGATGTTAGAGAGAGCAGGGAGGAGGTGGGGGGGGGAACAGCATAGTTTAATCCCTCTTTTAATAGGCAGGTGGTGGGCTTTGCTCGCTCTCCTGCTCCTGTAAGCTGCTGCAGAGATTTTGGCAGAAGGCCTTTGCTCACCTCTGCTGTCCCCCATTCTTGGGGGAGAGGGGCCCCATCTGTGGATCTGCCCAGGACAGGGGGGGTTGCCTGCTCACTACATCCATGCCCATGGGTGTTTTGGTGTGCATGAGTGCAGCTACATGGTGCCAACCCCAGATTTGGGCTGAAATGGACCCATTGCACCCCCCAGCCACTGGCTTCTGCGTATCTGCTGCTGGCAGAGTACCCACGTGTACAAAGCCACGTGTCCCCACAGCCGTGCCCTCAGCTTTCTTGACCTGGCACAAATGGCACACTGAAAGCTGTTGGGGTGCACTGTGTGCTGGAAGAGAGATAGGCCCTGAAGGCCGGAGAGAGAGCCTTTTTCCCAGACCCGAAGGTGATCCTGGGAGTGCATCCAGGTCACCGGGGATGGGCTGAGAGAGGATTGTGTGTTTCTGGGCAGTGTTGGACCTATGAGATGTGATAATTGTAGTTAGTGACCTTCTAGGGTATTGTTTCCCTATCCCCATAATAGGCAACTTCTGTGCACTACCCCAGGTGATTGGGGGACACCGAGGTGAACATCTTTCCTGTTTATATGATGTGAAATCCTGTTCGGTACTGGTATTTAAGGGAATTTCTGAGGCCCAATAAAGACTTTGCACCTTTTCCACCGGGTGTGCAGAATCCTTGCCCTTGCATGATTACTGCAGAAAACCACGCTGTGGGTGTTGCAGGTGATGTTCACACACTGATGGCCGTGGTGCCGCCGTGCACACCCTCCCACCTCGGCCACGCACACCCTCCTACCTTTGGGCCGGAGCGAGCGCGTGCGTGTCCGGCCCCGCGTGTCCACGCCTGCGTGAGCACCACTCCAGCCCCTTCTGAAGGAGCGCTGTAAATTGTAATCAGATTAGGGCAGCCGGTCGCTTAGGGCCCTTGAAAAGGGCATACGTCCCCTCATCAGTACCTAGCATTGAGTCGCACAAAGGGTCTAAGTAACTCGGCAGGGGTCGGGCCCTCTGGAGCGCAGGGGAGGGGGCTCGCCTTTCTTTTCTCTCTGTCCCTTGTAATTATGTCAATTTGCTAGCCAAATTGTTTGCTTGAGTGGACAGTGGGGGCTTGCCCCCCCTTCACACCTCCCCCCCCACCCCTAACCCCATTCATGTGCTAATGTGGGAAGGAGCATGGCCTCCTGACTTCGGGAGGTGGCCGTCAAGGAGCAAAGCACACGGGGGCACGGGCCAGGAGCCCCCCATTTAGGTGCCCATGGATGGCTTGGCCTGATGGCAGCCCTGATGAACGGGGCACTCCTGTCTACCTTAGCCCATGGCAGGGTGTGCAATGGCCAACCCGCCGCAGACAGCCCTGGTTTTCTCTGGCCACCCCTCACCTGCACCACATGCCCGCTCGGGCCACGGCATCCCCAGGGCCAGGAGCAGTGCCCTCCTCACAGTGGTTTTCCTGGCACACCTCCCCACCCGTGCACCTCCCAGCATTTGCATACATTCTGCCCGCAAATCCTTGTCAAGGGGACCCTCTTTATTGCCTGTATAGATCACAGGGTGTTAGTTAAGGGGCTTCTTTGTATTGCCTCAGACAGCTGGGGTCATCAAAAGTCCTGTGGTGGGAAGGAGAGACAGGAGGAGGGGGGAAGCTCTGACAATACAGACTGAAGGATTAAAGGAGCATATAAAGTTCCTATTGAGTGAGACAAGAGGCTGTTCACTCCCAAGATTGACAGCAACCAGGAGGCGATTCCCAACACAATGTCCAATTAATTCTCTACCCTCTTCGCTGCCGTCTCCTCCTCCCTCCTCTCCTGGGCTGGGGCATGAGCAGGGAAGGGCTGAAGCTAAGATCCTCGAGAAGGTAATTAATTATTCCTGACTAAGAGGAGCTTGCCGAGGTGCAGGCCAGTCCCCAGGCTTGCTGGGCATCCATCCCCCTCCCACCGGCTACCATCAGTTTGGTACTACTTTCAGGGTAGTTTTCCTTTCTATCACAGAGCTGTCCCACCGAAGGTCCATCTTCATGGCGTGTACTGGACAATAACCCGGGCTACTGCTGAGCCCAAAAGAGGCACATTTAGGGCTAATGCCAAGATGACAGTGGAATGCA
Source organism: Dicrurus megarhynchus (assembly GCA_013399195.1). Taxonomy (NCBI): domain Eukaryota; kingdom Metazoa; phylum Chordata; class Aves; order Passeriformes; family Dicruridae; genus Dicrurus; species Dicrurus megarhynchus. Next base: position 65,362 of record VXAD01007337.1, read on the forward strand.
GCAGGACAAGGCAGCAGCCGGAAAGCTAGGGAGCAGGGCAAGATGCATGACCGAGATGTATGGGTATGCAGAGCATCTGGGGAGAGACAGAGCAGTGTGTGCCAGGCCTGGGGATCAGATGTTACCTGTGTGTGCAGTGGCAGCGGTTAAAGCAGCTCCACCTACCCTGGTTTTGTAGGGAGAAGTGCCACTGTTCCCTGGGCTGGCCACCCACACTGGTCCCAGTGCTGGGCATAGCAGGAGTTGTAGGAGATACTGTAGGGTACTGCACCTCTCTGATGTACCCTCATGTGCAGGAGCAGAATCTGGGCCACCATGTGAAATTTCTGCAAAGCACTGAGTACACAAATTGTCTGACTTGTCTGGTCTGGTTTTTTCCTTACAAACATCTCAGCCCAGAGGGCGGAAAGCACCTTTCTCTGAGCTGGCCATCTTTTCCTTTTTCTGGTACTCTCTGCAGCAGGGAGGCTCCCAGACATGAGTGGCAAATGTCCTTCAACAGCGACAAACATTTTCAAAACACCTCATTTGGGAGAAAAAGCTATGCAACCAGGACAGCCTGTTCTCACCACAGGGACATTTTGGCCAGCCCATCTTCTACTGCTCAGCACTGACCCCTTCCCCTCTGCCACCCCTGCCCGTGGCACTGAGGATGCCCCGGTCAGTATGGGGTGAGGGACCAGTGCTGCCCTCCCTGCACACCTCACGAGCAGGGGATGCCCTCAGGATGCCGGCATGGGGCTGCCAGTGGCTCGGCATCTCCTGCCCACTCCCTCCCGCCGCACACGCTCCCAGTGAAGTTGTTTGAAAGTCTTCCGGCAGTTTTCACGGCCAGGAATAACAGATTAGCCATGATCTGATCAGCCCAGTATCTAAGCTGTATTCTCCCTGCTGACAAGTATTTGAAAGAGGGGAGGGGCCACTTTCAGCCCAACGATGAATCTTTCACCGACAAGAAAAGACCCTTTTTTCTCCCTGCCAGCCACGGGCTGCTCCGTGCCCTGTTGCTAAGCGAGACCTGGGGCCGCTGCTTGCACGCGGCCGGCTCCAGCCGAGCCCTTGGGTTAGCAGGATCAGGATATTCACACCAGACATCTTGTATTTTAGGGAGGCTGTTTCTTTTCTTACCCACCTCTGGCTGGCAAATAACAGCTCACCAGCGAGGCCCGGGGATGCCCCTGCTGAGGCAGCTTGCCCTGGGAGGAAAGGGAAAATGCAGAAGCCTTTGGAGGGCAGACTGGGGCATTGGGGTTAGGCACTCAGCCCTGAATGTTTGGGGTTTGCTACCACACATGGGGGTGTCCCTATCTGGGCTGTGAAAGGGCAGCCACCCCACAGCCCCCATGTCCTGATGGGCTTGAGCACAGCAGGAGCTTGGGGATGTCACCTTGGAGGATGCTTGGTTGCTTGTGTCCAAGAAAAACCTGGCTCGGCCTCATGCAGGGGTAGCTCTGGGCATGGTATTGCAGGGGAACATGTGGCAGAGGAAATAGGAGGATGGTCTCCAGGTTTGGGATGCTTTTTTAGTCCCCACAGCTTCACTCTGCTCCAGAGCACCCTCTTACCCAGTCAGCACCAGCCGTGTGACCCTGAGAGAAAGAAGGGAAATCACTAAAACAAAGGCTTCCAGGCTATTTCTGGAGCTGCCAGCATGAGGTGCCCTCGCCTAAGACATGGTGCTCGCATCTCCCTCCTCTCCTGCAAGGCAGCGGTGCAGGCAGGACTGCAGGCTGCCAGGGCCTGGGCTGGCACCTTCGCAGAGCCCTGCCTGCTCTGCCCGCCCTCGCTCACAGGCAGAGTGCTGGGGGGAGGAAGGAGGCTCTCCTTCGTTCAGGTACCCCTCCAGTGACTCTCCAGTGCTGCTACCGAGCCTCCCTCGCCAGCCCTGAGCAAAGGCATCCCTGAGAGTTACCGATGCACGGCAGCTCAGGCTCTTTGTGAGCAGCCCTGTGCAGGAAATCTCCCTCTCCACCGCTGTAGGAAGCCTGGAGAAACCCGCTCACTCCTACCTCAGCCCGGGAAGTCTTGCTTGACCTCAGACTCCCACAAGCCCTTGATCTCTTGATAGAGGTGACCGGGGTTCATTCCACTGACGTGCAGGACTGTGGAAGAGACATGCAGGGAGGCTGTTTCCTTTTCCATGGGAAAGATAAACTGCTCTGACGCAGCATCACAAGCTGCTCCCTCACCTCAGGCCATGCCCTGTGCCCAGCTGGTGCAAAAAAAAAACCAGGGAAAGATGCCAGAGGGGATGCGAAAGTTACTGCTGCTTTGAGCAGCGCGGAAAGGGAAGAAACCCTGAGCCTCCTGGTTTGAAACAAAAAACGCTGGGTCCGTGGCTGTGATACATCCCCTTTCTGGATCTTTAGCAGCACAAAGCCGCTGAAAAAGTGTCCTCTCTGGCCCAGTGAGCTCTCCTCCAGTTTGTGGAGGGTCACTCATTGACTGAAGGGGCAGCACCAGTGCTGATGTCACAGCCACCTCCAGTGCCATGGGCAATGGGACAGGTTTCCCAGTGCCTAGAGGTTGTTCTAGGTCACATCAGAGGCACGACGACTTTCTCCAGTCTTCCTGGGAACAGAAGTACCTATGTTTGGCATTCTGGGGGCAGGTGGAGTTACGGTGCAGGTGCTCTATCAGTTTGTGCCTGCCATGGGCACCAATGGCTGCAGGGGCTGTTTTCCACTCCTGGCAGAGGGCACCCACCCCAAATAAATCCTTCCTAGCCCACAGCTTCTGAAGGACATGCTCAAATCTCTCTAGGCTTCAGCCAGCAAAGCACAGGCAAGGTCTGCTGACTTTTGAGGCTCTCACACAGTCCTACCTAACTCTGTTACGCTTTTTTCCTGGCTGTTGGCCATTCTGGCATGGGCAAGCTCTCAGCTTGGGGATCTTAGCACTCCTCTGGTACTTCAGGCCAGATTTCTCACTCTTTTTGTGTGTCTCTGCCAGCCATGAGTCATGTTCTCCACTGCACAGAGAGGTCTCCTGCCTTGCTCTGCAGCCAGGAATCACCTGTGTGAATGAGCAGCAAGAGAGCTGAGGGGGAGCTGGAGCACAACTCCCTTCATCCTCTCCTGGGGAGGCTGAGTGACTTTTGACATATATCTTAAAGCTTCCTGGCCCATTGCTTGGTTAAACCTGAAAATGGCCTCTGTTCCTCTTGGATAAACTCTCTGACTCATTGGCTTCTTCATCTACAACACGATGACCCGATGTTTGCACCACGGACATGAAGACCCATGTTTGACTGCCCCCGACTTTCACACTGTCGTGGCACTGACCGGGTTTTTAGGAGCTCCATGTGCTGCGTACAGCAAGTCCACAGCATCAAAATTAACTGCTCCTGACTTTATTCCTTTTGTCTTGATTGTGTCTGCTGGCTTTGCTTCCAAGCCTTGGCTTTGCCTTGGATTGTGCTTGGCAGGTGCTGGGAGGTGCTTTGTGGATGAGAGCAGGAGCATTCCATATGGCTTCACTTTTCTCTGGGGAATCCTGAACCACTAAAACCAATTTACTCTGCAGCTCTGGGTAGTCTCTACATTGGAAATGCTCTATAGAACCCTTATTTGGGAAGGATGTGGTCTGCAGAGAGATTTGACTGTCCTCCTGATGATCTGATCATGTGCAGGAGAGCACAAGGGCTTTTCCTTGGCCGGGGCTGAGCAGCACCATGTCTTCCTGAGGAAGAAAGGAAAATTTGCCTTCAAGAACTAGCAGGTAAAACCTGATCTGAGAATTCATGTCCCAGTGCTGAAATAAACCATTGTGCAGCGAAGAATAGTACACAATGTAAGCACTCAGGAAAGAAGAAAATAATTTTATCCTGATTTCTAGTGTCTTCCTGACTTGTGAGCACCCTTCCGTACTCACACATGTCAGCAGAACACCATGGAGATATATTTATATGAAAATCCATTTGTCTCCACAGCTATCTATAGCATTTCTTTCCATGCCCTTAGCTCCTGTGGCTGTGGGCTCAGTTTGCCTGTTTGGTTCCAGCGCCTGGAACATCCCTGTGCAAAGGGACGGCATCAGCACCCCATGTCCAAAGGAAAGCAAAATAAAGAGCCACGGTGGGATCAGAATGGGAGCTTGGACGGTCTGGGAGCACATGGGGAGCCTCGAGCATCGCAGCATCCTTTTCTGGGGCGCTGCCGGCGGGGAAGGGGGTCCCCCCACGGGCCTCCCTGCAGACCAGGGCCCCCGCTCAGAAAGAAGAGGCGGCACATCAGTATGCAGGAGTGGTCGCTGCTCGCCAATAAATTAGCATAAACCACTCTAGGAGGTAAATAGACATACAAGGCGCCAGTGTGTGCAGCGTGGGCTGCGGCTTTGTCTCAGCCCCACTATTGTCACGGCCCCTGCTGCACACTGACCGAGTGGGGCCGGTGTGGTGGGCTCTTACACTTTTGACTGCTGGATAAAAGGGGGGAACATAAAGAGAGGGGAGAACTTTTTTTCGGGTTTTTTTATAAGTCCAGACGAAGTTACAGACGTCTGTTAAACGTCAATTACAGCTGAATAAAGACGTCTGCTTGAGGCTTAGTTATGGCTCCTTTCAGCCACCGAGATTTTTCCAGGGCTGGTCCGGGATGCCTTCGGCAACCTAATTTGGAGATTGTAACTCTATAAACAGGCTCTGGCATTAATCAAGGCTGGTGAAAATGCAAATGATGGCATGGAAGGGGCTTGGGGACGGGATGGGGTCCTGCGCCTTGCAACTCAGGGCAGGGAGTAAAAAGAGGAAAGCAAAGAGGAGGAAGAAAGGGGCCATGCAGAGGAGTGGGGATCCATAAATAGAGAGCTTCGTGGGGTTTGCTGACTTCCCTCATGGTGCTCTGGGAATCTGGTCCCATCAACACTCATCTGTATCCCACTCTGCTTCCCACTGGTTAACCCTTGTGGTGTTGAACCTGGCTGTTCAAGCCTGGTTGCCTATGTTTTTCCCAGCAAGACCAAAGCCAAAACATCAAAAAAACAAGCACTCAATGCTTTAAAATCCTGGAGGATCACTGGCTGTTTTGGAGCATCCAGACTATATGAGAGAGGGTGTCAGGATAGTTTGGAGGCTGCAAGGAATGATTCCTTTTGGAAGAGTGGCTCATGCTCTGCGTGTCTCCCTGTTGCTTTGGTGGCTTGTTGATGTTTCCATTTTGCCATGGGAAAAAGGCCTCTGAGCTCTAGCGGGGTGAGGGGGGAATGATGCCCCTGGTCTGTGTTGTCCGTGCCATTAAAAGACATGCTGGTGACCACAGAGACCAAAACACCCTTCAGACAGGACAAGGGCCTTCTTCCCTCTTGGATACAACCATGTCAAGAGCCCGAGGGTGGAGGGGTGGAACTCCCCTTGGCCTCATTGGCAATATTGTCTTGTGCCCTGGGACAGGTCAGTACCCGGTGGGGAGAACCATGTCCTGTTGTATAGCCGTGTCCTAGCCAGATGTTGCGACCCAGAATATGAGGAATGAGCCTGAAATCCAGAGTGGAAGCAGTGCAGACGCTGAGGGCTCGCTGTCTGATGTGTGCTGTGGAGGAGGCTCACTGCTCACTCCCCCCAGACTATGGAGCATCCTTCCCTTGCTCTGCCCCGGGGCTCAGCGCTGCGCTGGCCCAATGTGCCATGTGACATGTGGGATGGATGGTCCAGAGGAGCTCCAACCTCCCTCCTTTCCCCGGATCTTCTGGGAATCTTCTGGTTTGAAAATATTTGAGAGGAGAGGTGAGTGTTTTAGAGGTAACAGTAGCAGAGGAACCCTCTTGCCATTCCGCTCCCTTGGGAAAGCGTGTTCTCCTCTCGTTTCCATTCTTTGGAGATCGTTCTCTCCCCATCCTAAGCCCTCTTCTTTTATTCTCTGCCACTTGCTCTCCACCATCTCATATGAGTACGCACTCTCCTGTCTCCTCTGTTTCCATATCAGAAAAATCAGGCTGGCAGAGAGACAGAGAAACTCCAGAGAGTCCCTTCTCTGATTTCTTGGAGAAACCCTTGTCCATTTTCAACAGAACCAGAGTACCAGGTTCTTCCTTGGCCCGTGGGGACAGAGGTTGCACTCCCGTCCATCTCACAGACCTGCCATGGGACTGGCTTGAGGGGTTGTCAGAAAGGGGGATTTATTTCAGAGCACTGAAACAGAAATGCACATCCCAGGTCCTTCCCCTTTGGGTGATGATTAGGAAGGAGCCTGCCCCTCCCAAGCCATTAACCTGACACTGCTGGGGACTGAAACCTGACGTATTTTCCCCAGTTTTTTCCCATCCACCCATGGCTTCACAGAAATGGGTTGAAAAACCAACAGCATGCTTCTGGAAAACACCTGAAGGATACCCTCCAAGCTAAGGAGAATCTACAGGATGGTTTCAGGCCAGAAGACATTCTTTTGATTATGGTTTATACACAGCAGAGCAGTTTTCTTGATGAAGCATCCTGAAAAATCTGTAGTTGGTCCTGGGGAAGTGTGAATGAGGTGCTGTGCCAAGGCTGTGGAAACCCCATGCAGGGAAGTGGCACATGTTCATGGGTGTCTTTTGCAGGATTCAGTTTTTTTGCAGCAGGATATGGTTCAGAGGAAAGCCAAGGGAAGGACAGGAGGGTGCAGCCTCGTAGGGCTACGAAGACTGGCTTAGGCAGAGATGCAGAGACGCAGTGCCTGAACAGGCATCTGGTTGTTCTGGGCTGAACTGGGAATGCTGGTTCTTGAAGGCCTCTGCCTGATGTTACCATGCATTCACATCCTTTCCCCTTTCACCTGGGAAGAGGGGTACAGGAAGATTTTTGGGGAGCTGACAGCACTTCCAAGGAAAGGAAGGCCAGACCTCACAGTGAAAAAGTGTCACTGAGCCCAGAAACCAAGAGACAACAGATAAAGAAGGGGAGAGGTGGGAAGGAGGATGAAGATGAGAGGATGATAAAGGGGGATGTGAATCAGGGCACTGAGCCAGCCCGGCGGACAACGCCCAGGGCTTCCCGAAAAAAAATGGAGGATGGGGTGGACCAGCGACAGCTGGAAGATTTAATTGCTCCTCTCCACAGACCTGTTCGGCTCCCTCCCTCTCAGATCTGCATTTCAATATGAGAGCAGCAGTAAGTGGGATGCCGCTGGAAGGGGTTAGAATGATTAATCATTTAAAAAGCAAGATCTTAATTACAGGGTGCAATTTTTGCTATTTAAGGAGTCCATTAGTTTCCAGAAAGGAAAAAAAAAAAAANCCGAGTGATATTTTTGAAGGGTGCTGGCTGCGAGCGTTCGCCGCACTCAACCACGCGTTGGCACAATCTGTGCCGGAGCAGGCAGACGGCTTGTGCTCAGCCTCCCCCGGCACGGCTCCTCCTCCGCCGGGAGCGAGGGGAGCATTCGGCCGCTGTCAGCACCACTGACCCCTCGGCCAGAATAGCTCCCAAAGGATGTTTTGGGGGGTAATTGCCGTGATAACATCTTGTCTGCTGGGAGCCAGGCTGAGACCTCGGACGGCTCATCTTGCCCGCGGCTGGGGCAGCTCCGATCAGGCTGGGGGGGCTACAGAGCGCCGTGGGCCGCAGTGCTACCCCGATGGGTGACAAGGGACATCGGGGCACAAGGGGACACCAGCTCAGCTGATGCCGGGACCGGCGGCTGCGGGCTCGGCCCCGTCTCACCCCGCGCCGCAGCCTGGAGGGAGGTGACGGGGGTTAATCGCCCACCGCCTCCCCTCTGACCCCTCTGTGGGTTTTTCTCTTGTATGGTCATTTAGCCGTCCCCTGACACAAAAGGGAGCGATTAAACACAGCTCAGGCCCTTCATGCTTTAGTGGATTAATTTGCTGATCCCCCACGGATTAAAGGTCTCGACAGGATCAGCGGGAGCAGCGGGGCAGACCCCGGCGGGAGGAGGCCAGTGATAGTCCCGGGCAAGCTCCAGCCCGCAGCAATCCCCCTCTCCGGGGACCTGGCGGTGTCACCGAGCCATGTCAGGGTTCAAGGCATCGGAAGCTCGCCTAAATACCGCATCCCCAGCCCTCCTGCTCGCTTTGCCGACAGCCGAGCGATGCAGAGCCGCTGTCGGCCCGTTCGCTCCGGGGAGCAGGGCCTGTTCCCATGCACCCAGCAAAGGCGAGCGGGGCAAGCGTGACCGGCTGTTCCAAAGGAAAGGGGGAGCAGTGGGGATTTTTGGGGGCTGCACCCCAATGAGGGGGGGGGAGCGTGGTTACCCTCCCCAGGCCTGCGGGAAGCAGAGATTGCATCTGCCTTTAATTACTCCCTCTCTACATATCAGATGCTCGTGCACCTTCTGCACATGAATGCTGATTAATTGCAGGGTTAGGCTCCGAGGCAGGCCGGACCACATTATTTCTGATGTTTGCTCTTTTCACGAGGAGAATAAATGCCATGAATCCACAGTAATCAGTGGCTTTTAGCTTGTCACTCTTATGACACTCTTTACTTAGACCAGGAAATGGCAAATGTGGTGGAAATAAGAACTTTATTATCTTTTTTTTTTTTCTTTTCTCCCAAAAGGGAGGTGTGTGGTGAGGAGGGGGAAGAAAGTGGCAGGGGCATCTCATGGGAGAGGGAGAAAGCGGCTCCATTTTCCCTGTGCCTGAGGAGCTGAGCTTCACCCTCTTCAGCGAGGGAGAGAGGAAAAGCAGCAGCATCTTCTTTGTGAAAGGAGGCCGGGGTGGCACGTCAGACTGCGGCTGTCCTGGAGCAGCGGTGGCACCCCAGAGACAGCAGGGCTGGAGGACAGTGAGATCTCTGCTACCCTCCGTAGCATCTGTGGCCTTGCCTGAAATGCTGAGCTTGGGCATGCACCGTACAGCCGCATCCGGGCACAGATACCCACGTGTGCTGGCTGCATCCAGCCCGGGAGACATCCCATAGCCTACTAACCAGAAAGGAACAAGGCTGGGGGGGAAACCCAGAACGATCGTCACAGAAAGGTTTGGGTTGGACGGGGCCTTAAAGATCATCTAGTTCCAACCACCTCATTCCGAGGATGCTTAGTCTCCCGGCAGGGATGAACTCTGGGGGACAACCAGCAGCACCC
>VXAD01007337.1:74609-93962 GCA_013399195.1 Dicrurus megarhynchus
CGGAAGCTCGCCTAAATACCGCATCCCCAGCCCTCCTGCTCGCTTTGCCGACAGCCGAGCGATGCAGAGCCGCTGTCGGCCCGTTCGCTCCGGGGAGCAGGGCCTGTTCCCATGCACCCAGCAAAGGCGAGCGGGGCAAGCGTGACCGGCTGTTCCAAAGGAAAGGGGGAGCAGTGGGGATTTTTGGGGGCTGCACCCCAATGAGGGGGGGGGAGCGTGGTTACCCTCCCCAGGCCTGCGGGAAGCAGAGATTGCATCTGCCTTTAATTACTCCCTCTCTACATATCAGATGCTCGTGCACCTTCTGCACATGAATGCTGATTAATTGCAGGGTTAGGCTCCGAGGCAGGCCGGACCACATTATTTCTGATGTTTGCTCTTTTCACGAGGAGAATAAATGCCATGAATCCACAGTAATCAGTGGCTTTTAGCTTGTCACTCTTATGACACTCTTTACTTAGACCAGGAAATGGCAAATGTGGTGGAAATAAGAACTTTATTATCTTTTTTTTTTTTCTTTTCTCCCAAAAGGGAGGTGTGTGGTGAGGAGGGGGAAGAAAGTGGCAGGGGCATCTCATGGGAGAGGGAGAAAGCGGCTCCATTTTCCCTGTGCCTGAGGAGCTGAGCTTCACCCTCTTCAGCGAGGGAGAGAGGAAAAGCAGCAGCATCTTCTTTGTGAAAGGAGGCCGGGGTGGCACGTCAGACTGCGGCTGTCCTGGAGCAGCGGTGGCACCCCAGAGACAGCAGGGCTGGAGGACAGTGAGATCTCTGCTACCCTCCGTAGCATCTGTGGCCTTGCCTGAAATGCTGAGCTTGGGCATGCACCGTACAGCCGCATCCGGGCACAGATACCCACGTGTGCTGGCTGCATCCAGCCCGGGAGACATCCCATAGCCTACTAACCAGAAAGGAACAAGGCTGGGGGGGAAACCCAGAACGATCGTCACAGAAAGGTTTGGGTTGGACGGGGCCTTAAAGATCATCTAGTTCCAACCACCTCATTCCGAGGATGCTTAGTCTCCCGGCAGGGATGAACTCTGGGGGACAACCAGCAGCACCCACAGCGTCTCCCAACCCTCACCCTTCGCCCTCCCTCGCCGGCAAGCCCCGTTCTCCTCCCGGCAGAGCCCCATCGGCTCAGGTGGGAAACCCTTTCACCGCCTCCCTCAATGCCCTGCTACCGATCTCATTGCCACCGCTTAGCTCAGTGCGAGGGCAGCCCTCGCCTTTTCAGCAGCGAACATCTGGCGTGCGGCGGGCGCCTGGCCACGGCCGCCCCGGCCCCCTCCCCGCGCCGCCCCGCCGGGGTTGCCCGCAATTAGGCAGCCCTGAGCCCCTGGCCGTGGCCCCGCTCAGGTGAGCACCCGGTTCCGAGGATGGAGGTGTAATTAAGGTTAATCAGGGGGCCGGGGATCAGGGCGGTGGTGGGGAGACCCAGCGAGCCTAATGGCGGCCGTAATTAGGCAGCTGTGGAGAAGCGGTTAATGAAGACGGCAACCGTTAATAAAGCTCTTCCTGAGCAGCCTTCTGGCCCGGGTAATTGAGGGATTTGCAAGTGCCATCTCCCCCTTAACCCTGTAATGAGCAGACCCGTGGCAGCCCGCGTTAACCCTTCCGGGGACGGAGGCGGTGGCAGCGGGGCCGTTGCCGCTCTGCGGGGACGTGCCGGCAGGGCTGTGCTCGTGGGATGTGGGTTTGAGCATCTCCCCTCGCCACCGGGTCCCCAGGGCTCCCTCTGCCCCGTGGCTTCCCCGGGAGCCCTTTGAGCCATGCTCAAAGCGGCTGGCAGAGACTTTTCTCGCAGATGCTGTGGTTTCCCACGCCTGCCTCGGCATTATGCAATCCCCCCCCAGCCCTCACCGCCCCCCCGGCCCCACCACCCACCAGCGCCGGGATGTCATCATCAGCCCAGGCCCTGGGAACCCACATTGTTAGCTTAGTAAATAGAGAAATCCCCACTCAAGCATTGCAAATGAGGGCAGAGGGGGAGCCGGGGAACCGCGCCGGCGGGCCGCAGGGTCTCTCCCCTCTCTCTCTCTCTTTGAGTTGTCAGATGAATTCAATGGTTAACAAAGAGCAAGGGAGGGAGCTGAGCTGCTGTCGCAGCTGGGCAGGGCGGTAAGAGGAGGCAGGACTGCAATGCCACCACTCCAGCGAGCAGCTTCATCCCTGCAATACCTGCTGCAGGTGGGCAGGAGCCCGGCGTACCCCCGGGGCTGGGCCTGCCACGTACCTGAGCATCAGTAACTCCGCACCCTGAGGCTTGTACTGCAACAGGGGGTGACGGCCAGGGAAAAGCAGGGGGGCTGGGGACACATCCCATCCTTGCTTTGCTTCTCTGCTGCTGGTTGTACTTGCACGGATGCAATTCCCCAGGGAATCTTGGGACCTTGCTGAAGTGTGGGGACCCACCATACCCAAATGCTTGTGAGCATCCTGAATGTGTCAGTAAGGAAGTGAGGCAGATCAAAAGACACAGAAATGCTTTTATTTTCGTCTGAAATAAAAAAGAAGCACAAAAGAGTTGTTTTTGCAGAGTGATGGTTCTGCTTTTCTGAGTGGGGCACAAAAATCAGTCAAGTGGAATGCCCAGTGCCAGCTCTGGCAGCAGCGATGCTACTTGGTCTGTAGCACAGCAAAGCCTCTCTTGGCCCTACCAGGGGTTTTCCTTCACCTCTAACCAGGGATTCTCCTATTTCCCTCTAGCTCTGGGTTTCTGTATGTGCAGGGAGGTGTCAAGAAGGGTGCACACCCCCCTTTGCAAGGTGCACAAGGGCTTAGAGCTGCTGAGTGAGAACATCCCGCTTGGCACGAGTGTCTGGAGCCAGACTCCATGCTGAAACTGCTGCCTATTGACTCTGCCTTGCAGCAGACAGGGCAACGGGGAGTCTTTAAAATCTTTATTAAGATGTGGAGGTGTGGGTGCCCTGCTCTGCCATTTGCCTTAGTCTGGAGCCAGACAAGGTCGTGGTGATGAGTTGGGAGCTTTGCAGGATTTCTGGCACTGTGAGCAGCGATGCTGTTCCTGATGTGAGCAGTGCTTGAAGTCTCAGTTCTTTCCACAGCACCCACAGAGCTGCTGTCCCCAGGAATCCCAAGGGTGGGCACAGCCAAAGGGTCAGGAGGAGCCATGAGCCCCTGGCTGGGAGTGGGCACCCAGAGGTGAGCGAGTGAGATGGGAGCACAGATTCAGGGCTGTTCTCTCTCCTAATAAAAAGCTTTTGCTTTTTTTTGCATCCACCACTGGATGGTCAGAGAAATCTGCCTGGAGGGCACATTTTCCCAGGCCATGGTGATTTGCAAGGGGTTGAAAGACCTCAGTCTTTGATTTCTAATGCTAACCTGGCTTTGTTGAACTGTTTTGTTAAACTCTTCAAATTGTGTGTTTCTGTTTTAATAACATGTTTGGTTTAAAATAAAAAAGACGTTTTTAAGATGATAGCAAAAATGTTTCACTCTGTGTCTTTGCCCCTGGTTTCAGCTGCTGCAGCTGGATTAGCAGTGGATGCGGGAGGCTTGGGGAGCCCCTGAATTCCTTCCAGGGGGTTCATCAGAGCACTGGCAGCTCAACCACCCTGGTAACCTGTGCCATCAGGTGCTTGTCAGGAGCAAATCCTTACCCCAGCACAAGCAGGGCAATTGCTATTGCAATCAGGCAGCCAGAGGCAGAGCTGCTCAGATCCTGTACTGGGACTGAACCTTGAATTCTACCCCGTTTTGGGGTACAACTGGCATGTGGCACCTCTGTGCTGTGGATGCCAACCCTGTGCCTGTGCCCAGGTAGGGCCAGTCTGGTGTGGAACACCAGCCCTTATCTCCAGGCTTTCCAGTATGTCCCGTGGTGCTGCAGCCTGAGGATTGCTCACAGTCTGACCTCTCCCCAAATCTCTTGGACTCGCCTCAGGTCATTGTCATAACCAGATTTACTGCTGGTTATACTGGGAGGATTGGAAGGAGCCAAAACCCACCCCCATGAGACAAACCCAAAGAGTGGACAGATGTTTGTCCTGCCTCGTACTACAGCATGTGTGGAGGACAGGGAAAGAAGATGCTGTGATGAGAGAGCAGCTTGGAGCAGCAGTTGTATTCAGAAGAATGATGAAGAAACCTCTCCCTGCAGTTTCAGGGCCCAGATGCTCCAGGTGCTTCACACCCATGCCAGCAAGCAACTGTGCTGCAGGGTCAAGTGAGCTCCCAGGATTTTCCAGCCACACACCCATGCACCTTGGGAAACCAGTGGTGGCTCAGCCTGCATCCCTCCATCCCTCCCTGGTCCCACGGGCTGACCCTGCAGGGACACTCCCAGCCAAGCACTGTGATCCATCAGCTCCTACAATGCAGGGTCACCAAGCTGGGAGTCACAGGTGAAAAGACACTTCCAGGTATTTAGGATGGCTTTTTCTTTTAAAAGCCTATTAAATTATAGATAAATCATAGATAAATAAAGGGAAGAAAAAGGCTCAGCAGAGACCAAGTGGTCTTCAATAGCTGGTGGCTGCTGGTGTTGAGCATCTCCAAAACAACCTGATAACAAATATATCCTCTCACCAGCAAACCTGCTTTGGCAGATCCCACATCAAATAAAATATGTAGATTTTTCATGAGAAGGTTTGGTTTTTGGTTTGGTTTTGGTTTTTTTTTTGGCTCGTTGCTCCATAAAACACATTTACTCAGTCACATACAAAATACATTTATCCAGTTTCTTTAAAACAAACAAAATAACCTCTCCTCTCCATCTGGCCCCTCTCTCTGCTCCTTTCTAGCCTGGTCTGCTTCCCTATTCCTCGCAATATGGAACATGACAGGGTATTTTCAATGCTATTTTTGTCCGTTGTGTCATAGCTTATATTTAAAATAGCATTTAAATCTGCCAAGTAGTGCGGTGTTTTAAACTGCTGTCAGACTGAATTTCTCCTCCTACATACCGCAGATTTCAGCTACGACTTAAAGACAGCTGAGGGAAGCTTTTGAGGAAGGGGGGAGGTGGAGGTGGTTTGGGACCAGATTGTCTGCAGGTGTGAGGACAGTCAAAGGATATTAATAGTGTAAAGGGATGCTGGAGGGGGGACACAGACCCAAAGAAAACCAGGAAAGGTGCATATGGGAATGAAATCGCCTTCCCAAAGGAAGCTCTTGCTTGGGACAAAAGGCTGTGATGGTGGGACCAGGAGGCTGCACCCAGCTGTGGAAATGGGGGGATCTCTGGTCTAAGGGTGAAATGAGAGATCCCCAAAAAGGGATATTTGCTCTGCATTTGGGGTTCACCTTTCAAGTCCCAAAAATAGGGTCAGTTGAGCCTTTAGTAAGGACAGCCCTAAGGCAGGGGAGGAGGTTGTGCTGCCTTGCTTGCATTGGGGTTTATTCCCCCTTTCTTCATCATTTAATTTTTGGGACGTGGCTGACGTCTGAAGAGCCCTGAAGTGAGGTAGTACGATCATTGTCCATGGTCATGGGAAAGGGCCCATTCCCCCTCTTTATGCTTTTGGGGATCTAAAAGTCAGCTGTTCCCTTCCTTCCCCACCATGAATAAACATCACAGCCATCCCCAGCAGAGCTGGCTTGGTTGCAGTCAGGCTAGAAACATCAGCCTACCCTTTCCCAGGAAAACCCTCAGCCAGTTCAAACCTTCATGACCCCTCTGAAATCATCTCCCACTGAAGGATATGCTCCAGATGTGGATTTTCTCTCCCATCTGAGCCCAAACCACCTTTGTTTCATACGTTCAGTCTTCAGCCCTTTACTTTAGGTGTTCCCTTGCTTCCTTGTTGTCCCTTTCACATTTCCCCATCTATCCGTGGGCACATCCCAGCAGCCTGATGGGTCCTGAGTGGCACCTCCCACCCTCTCCCCCATTGCTCTGCTCGGCTCCAGGAGCACCCTGCCTTGCAGGTCCATGTCATAAGAAGATGCACCACGTCACTGCTCGCAGTCGCTGGCACACAAACAGCACAGGGATGCCCAGGCTGTGGTCCCTGTCACTTCGGCTGCCCCCGCTTTCCTTCCTTCCCTTTCTGGCTGCTCATGTCTCTGCTGGGCTCGGCTTGGCAGCCTGCATGGGAATTGTGGGTACCACGGGGAGGGCCGATGGAGCTGGGAGCGTCCTCACAGCGAGCCTGGCAGGCACCTGCAGCCCCACCCCGCTGCAGAGGAGTTTGGTGTCTGTTCTTCCCCATATCGTTTTTGGCTGCAGTGGAGGTCTGGCACAGCCCCTCCAGAGCAGCTGATGTTCAGGAGGGGTGTCCTCCTGCACTCCTCTCTGCTCTAAGAGCTCCACAGACAAGGGGTGCAGGGTCTCCCCCAGCCCCTCACTCAGCCCTGCACCTTCCCCTATGCCAATGGGACCCATGCCAGATCCTGATGGCTGCTTGATCCTCCGGGATGTCTGGAGGGATGGGTATTCCATAGGGTACTCCCAGCCTGCAGGTGACCCCACTTTCCAAAGAAGGTTTGGGTTTCTCTCCTGCAGCTGTCCAAGGTTCATTTCTTGCTCCATCTCTGTTGGTGTCTCACCCTCTCCTGGGACACGTGTGCCTGCCATTGAAATCTCCTACCCATCCTCTTCTGTCAACACCACCTAAGGAAGGGACAGATTGAAAATTTAGCAATGTATCCTCTGTGTCAATAACTCCCCCTCGTCATCTCCTGGGCGGCACAGAGATCTGCTCACCCATCTTCTCCCTGCTCCACAGGCAGACTTCCTCTCCCCCCCTCCCCCTTCACTGTTTCCCCTTCTGCCTGGAGTTTTCCATCGCTCACTCTTGTTCCCAGAGGGAGAGGTGACCCTTCCCACAACTCCTTGGCGTGTCATGCAGTGCCACAACCCTTGACACATCCCTGTGCCGGCCCCAAAACCAGCTCTGCCACCCGTGGGCCAGGATGGCAGAGGCATCTCTGTTACACCCCTCAGCTTACTGGGCTGAGACAGGACCAGCATCAGGATCTCTTCCTTTGGGATCACCTCCTGCCTCCAGTTCGGTCCCATTCTCTAGCTCAGTTCAGCACAGGATGAGGCACCGTGGGTGGGGGTGCCTGGTTGGGTTTGGTTATTTATTCCCCCAAAAGGCAAGGCTAGGGAAGGGGTACGGCTGGCTCCACGATTACATCGTGGCGCGTTAATCAGCCGCATTAAAATTCCGAGACAGCTTCTGCCAAAGTGGCTGCGCGCCGTGCAAGGTGGCTGGGAAACGCCGGGAGCCGTGACAGGCAGGCGCAGGCAGACAAAGAGCTCGCTCCGTCACTCCGGGTCTGCTCCGGGAGGAGAAAACCAACACACGCACACACCCCGCTCCACAGCACCGCTCAGCCCACGCCGCCCGGCCGCGCGGGTGCCGCCAGAAAGCCCTAAGCGAGCAAGCGTGCGATGGCCAGCGAGCCTGCCAGCATCCCAGCACCATCCCAGGGGATGTCCAGGCTGGATGAGCATCCTGGCTGACCCCGTGGAGATGGGTGGTACCCGCCACGGGGGACTGGGATGTCACGGTGGAGGGGACCACTGGCTCTTCAGCCCCCGGCATCCCATCCCTGCGTGCGTGGGGAGCGAGTGTCCCCGCAGGGCGTGAGCCCCCAGGGCGAGGGCCCCCCAGGCCGTGTCCCCCCTCCGGATCCCCTGCTGTAGTAATGCGTTTTGCCACAGGGTGCCACTATGGCAAAGCTGTAAGGCCGCCGGGCCCTCAGCCCCGTTGTGTAAGGAAGGATACCTGGCGTTACCCACGTTGCTCGTGGTTTCCTTCTTCCCCTCCGCTTCCATCTCCCCTCATCCACCCCGCAGGGAAACTGTGGCAAGAGCCCCCCAAATATTCATCCGAAGGGGACAGTGCTGCCGGGTGAGCCCTGCACTGCAGGGCAGAGGAAGGGATGCTGCCACCTGCTCTGAGGTGTCCTGAGAGTGACACAGAGGAGACTGACATGTCAACGCTGGGATGGCATTGCTCTGTCTCCCCCAGACCTGGCCGGGAGGAGAGATTCTGGGGGCTTTGTGGGACCTTGTGCCATGACAGTAAGTGAGGGGGACGCTGTGTAACACAGATGTCCAGGAGCAATACTCCAGCCATGCTCCTCTCCTGCATTTGGCATGCTGGGCTCTGGGGATGCAGCTCCTCGACAAAGGGGGTCTGGCCCCATTGCTGGGGAGCAAGCAAAGGCCCTGGCAAGGCTACAGCCACTCATCTCCTCCAGCTTTTCTCCAAGGATGGATCTGGCCAGCCCTGTCCTCCTGCAGCTGGGCCTGTGAACTGCCTGAGAGAAAGGGCATGCTGCAGCTGGGGCACCCCATCCCATCCCATCCCATCCCATCCCATCCCATCCCATCCCATCCCAACACACTGTAGGAGTGAGCAGGCTGGGTCCCACGCCCTGAGTTTCTCTTCCCCTGGCACACTCCAGTCCCTTCCCTGTCTCTCCCCAGAGAAGAGGAGACACCACGGGGCAGCTCAGACCTACACCCACAGCAGCATCCCAGCAGACCCACGCGAGGGGAATGGCACGGCTCACCTAGGAAACGGAGCTGATGAGAGCTATGCAGGATCAGGCCACGAACCTGAGATTTTTTAGGGTGAAAAGTGCTCTGCAAATGGCAGGCAGTGGGATCCTGCGTGCTGCATCCGCCGCGGGCGGAGAGAGAAAGAAGATTCTCTTCTTTCCTCGCTAATAAAGTCTGGCTGAAATGACACAGTATAATCAGTGTTTACCTGGGAGTTTACATATGGTTTGTTGTAATTATAGTTTCAATTCCTGCTTTTGCTTTTTTTTTTTTATTTTTTTTTCCTAACATCTATTTTTCAATCAGTAAAAGTAAATACTATTTTCAGCCCAATGTAATTCTTCCACTCCCGTGGCCACAAACACAGCGAGGAGAGCGATTCCATTTGCGCGCTGTGCAATTGAGCAGAGAGAGGAGCCCGGCGGCTGCGGAGCATCAGAGAAGCCACGGCCGAGCAGGGAGCTGGGGACATGGGGACGAGCCTCCCCTCCCCACCACGACTCCCCCAGGGCCTCCACCCCACCTGGCAGGGCTACCTTTGCTGGTGAAGATCAGCACCAGGCCCAGACGTTGCTTCTCATCACGTCGGCATCGTTAAAACCCCAAAGCTGCCTGGTCAGAGGCAGTGGGGAAGGGATAAGAGCCATTAGGTGAAGCATCATTTATTTCAGGGCTGGCAAAGCTTTGTTCCAGCTTGGGGATTGAGTTGGCACTAAAAGCACCGTGATCCCCAAGATTTAATTCCCCCCCTCCCTTTTTTATGTGTGTGATTTATAACAAATCAAGGATGCCGGTGTCAGGTCCCCTTCTTCACCCAACTATTGTCACACACACACGCTGATTAAAACCACCCGGCCCCCGCTGGTTCCTCCTTGTCCATCCATCAGCCGCTCTGGGGACAAACTTAGACATCCCACTCCTAGCCCACACCTCCATCCGTGCGTGTTCCGACACCCTGGCTCTTAAACCAATATTGGGTATTAATTTGGTGTGCACATACCCACATTTAAACACATAAAAATAGGTGTATTTATTTATGCCATGCACCTAAATCCCTGCAAAAATAATTGGGAGCTTTGTCTCAAGGAGGAATTGGGCGTTATTGGGATGCAGAACAAACACGTTGCCCTAGAGACACACACGGTGTTTCTGCCTCGGCCACTCCAGTTGAATATTTGCTGGTTCAGGCACGGTTTGAACTCGGTGCCAAGGCAGAGCCGCTGCCGGAGGCCAGTGGGCAGCTGGGCAATGCTGTCCAGAAGGGGATCAAGAAGGGACCCTTCTCCTGCCCAGACGGTCTCAGCCCCTCAGGGGAATTCAGCAGAGGCCAGAAACCTTGCCTGCACCCCAGCATCCTCATCATCCTCATTTTGGGGTTAAAAAATAAGTGATGAGGATGCTTCTCCTAGAGCTCTGCCTTTGGCCTCCACTCTCCCGCATGCCCTGCTCCCCACCAGAGGAATTACTGGGGTTTTTTACCGCCTTGAAAAAGGGCTGTTTTCTCCCCAGATGCACATGCTACCCCTCTGAATATCCCTGGGAGCAAAGGAGAATGTTTCAGCGAGGGTTTTGGGAGGGGGCCCTTGCCCCCAAGGCCCCAGCACAGCAGGCAGGGAGCTGGGGCTGGGGCTGTGTGGGAGCAGAGCCACCCCACAGCATCCGGGGCTCCCCAGTCCTTTGGAGTGCGGCTGCACCAAAAAATGCCCGTCCCAAAACATGGGCGGCTTTGGCCGATTAATTCAAGGGGTGCTGAGTTTGGGTTTTCCAAAACAGGAGGAAGGACGGGGAATATTCACCAGGTCAAGAAAAGCCTCCCTCTCCCGCCACTGCCTGACACTGAAAAGAAAATTAAAACCCAAGCAGTTTTTAAAAAAAATACAATAAAATAAAATTGTTTTATTTCTCACTTCCACAAAAAAAAAAAAAAAAAGCTGTTCTCACCAATCCCAAGCACGAATATATTTTCTTAGTATGTTTCTTAAAAGTCTACCACACTCAACCTTTTTCCCCCAAATTAAGAATGAGCTGGTTTAAACTCTCACCCAAAATATTTATTGCGAGGAACAAAGATATTGGAATCGTCTCCAGCGTTGGATTTCAATTCTCCCTTTCAGGCTTTTATCTTTTCAATCCAAATTTCAGTGACAATAATCCGATTTTGATTGACATTAAAATTATTTATTGTCACATTGTAGCTGTTTAATAAATTGTGCCTGCTTTATTTTTTGGCTTATAAATACTGTATCTTTACTACCTTGGTACTTAATTCAGGGAAGAAACCACTTCTGAAGGCAGGCAGCAATAGTCTTAGCTCAGG
The DNA here is from genome assembly GCA_013399195.1 of Dicrurus megarhynchus. Classification (NCBI taxonomy): domain Eukaryota; kingdom Metazoa; phylum Chordata; class Aves; order Passeriformes; family Dicruridae; genus Dicrurus; species Dicrurus megarhynchus. Next base: position 85,406 of record VXAD01007337.1, read on the forward strand.
CAAGAAATAAAAATGCCTTTTTGAACACATGAACCTGAGGAAAGAGCTGATTCCACCTTTTTACTAATTTATATATTTTAAGTCTCTCCAGTTTATACAATTTTGCTTTATTTTCCAGTAGTAAAATATGCTTCTGTGAGCTAGGTGCAAAACGAAGATTATTTTAATCTCCTTTCAGATACAGAATAATTATTTGTCAGTAACATTTTAAAAAAATCAGGAAAACAATTCATGACACTTTCATGATCTAGATTTGAGAGATTTTTCACCATTCTGGGAGTGAGTTCATAAAAAAAAAAAAAAAAAAAAAAACAAAGCCGGGCGACATCCATTTCACAGTGCCATTTAAATCTGGGTCGCGTTGCAAATGATTTTCTTTTTTTTTTTTTTTTTAATTCCCACAAATTACTGAAAGTTAAAAGAACCATCAGCCCATTTTATTATTAAAAAAAAAAAAAGAGAGAGAGAGAAAGAGAGAGAGAAAATTAAAAAATAACATGGAAAAATGTAGCCCTTGTAGAATAAATCTAAAGCAGCTCCTTTGCAGAAATATTTCCCTGGATGAAAGATTTCAAGCCTGTGTCCCACAGATTTTTTTTTAGCAGGGGGGTCCTGCCTTTTTGTGCTGGATACCAGGGGGGTGCCGAGGGGTGCTGGAGGATGCCAGTGCCCCAGCGATGTTCTAGGGACACAACATCTCATTCTCCCGCCTGCAGCGGGCAGAGGAGGCTGTTTGCCCACTGTCTGAATGCCCTGGAAACCCTTTCTGGGGGGAGCCTGTTGGCAGATAAAGGAGGTATCAGCCAGGGGAGAGTGGGTTTGTTCCCTGTGCCTGTGACTGTGCAAGTGGGGCTGGAGGGGCCAGGACCCCAGTTGGGCTTGTAGGACCAGGGGAGGGATGCAGGGCAAGGCAGGGAGCAAGGATGCTCTGCAGGATTCAGTCTCGGGCACCCCCTGCGCCCACTTCCCAATGCACAGACCCGGTGTCACCCCCTAAAACTATCCCAAAGCCCAAATCTACACCTTAAATCTACATGGGTTCGGTCCCAGCTCCATTGCTGATGCTGCTATTTCAGAGCAGTGTTAGGGTCCCACGGAGAGCCCCCAGGGACAGGCAATGCCTTTCCTGCAGGGGCACGGGGTGGCCTTGGGGACACAGACTCTCACCCAGTGCCAGAAGGACAGTGGGGCTGCCCTGGGTCTCCCTGCTGATCTTCTGTGCTGCCTCTCCCCGTGCCAGGCGGCCGCAATGGCTCTGGCAGCCACATTTGTTTACGGGCTGAATTTGTATTAAAACGGTTCATTATTTTCCTGACTGGCAGGTTTCCAGGGTCCGTGCTAGTTAATAATTGCTGCCAATTAAATCTTCGCAAAATACGCATTGTGGGGACGGGGATGGGGGGGAAACAACACGCGGGGATTTCTCCCGAGCCCACGGATGGCTCGTGCTGCCGCGGAGGAGCCCCGTGGTGGCTTGGGGACGTGGTGCTCTGTCACTGCTCGCCATGGGAACCTTCCAGGGATGGGGCGGCTGAGCCCCCTGAGATGGGGATCCTTACAGGGCTGTCACTGAAAAGGGGTTTGTCCCTTTACGGGGTAAAATTTGCAGCTGGTGGAGGGAACAGAGTAGGATCGATCCAGGTGACCCCCTTGACCTCGCAGGAACCAGCCTGCCCATCCCGAGCCCTGACCCTGTGGATGGGTGTTCCCAGCGTGGGCAGCTGGGGCTCAGGACATTGCCCCAACCCCGGGCATCCCACTGCAGCTTCCAGAAGGTTTCTTTTCAAAGAACAGCTCCCTCTTTTCCTGCCTCTCCACTTGTTCCCTTCCGCTGCTGGAACACCCTCTGTTTCTGCAGGCCAGCAGAGCATCGCCTCTGAATTCCACCCCGATCCCGCTCCGAACCCAGCTCCAGGCACAGCCTGGAAATAAAGCTTTTCTCAGGGGAGAAGCACAAGCAAACCCCCACGGTCCAAAACCCACCTGGGTCTGCCCAGCTCCTTCCACCTGTGACCTCGAGTGTCTTTTACAAGCCCTAAAGACGTGAGCACATTTCCCGACCACCGCTTGAAAAGCAGCCAAAGAACGGGAATAAAGAATCATTATTTAGTGAACGCTCGCCCCACTCTTTGAAGCTGGGAAGCTCGGCAGAAAGGCTGGGTGTTCAGGCGGGCTGTGGCTGTGGGAAGGCTGGGGGGAATGTTTCTCGGATGCTAAAATCGCTCGGAGAGATGCAGGAGTGGGACTGTGTTCGTGGGAAGGACGGCTGACGGGGAACCGCTGCCTTTCAGAAAGGCAAATAATCGCAGCCTAGGTTAGCTCTTCTGTCGAGAGAATAATTGTGCTTCTAAAGGCTCTGATATGATGAGCAGCACTGCTTTGAAATCGAAATAAATACATAAATAAATCAGGGATCTTGGACTGATTAAGGCAATTGCTTCCCTTGCTTTTGCAACCCCTTTGGGTCCTGGTTCCCAGAGCCAATTACATATTTAAAAAGTTTCTCTCTGGAAAAAAAAAAGAGGACTTGCAACTCTAAAATAAAGTTTCTTTGTGGTTGCCTAATGAACAGCAAGGGCCAGGGCAGTTTACAGTTATTAATTGGTTTTAAATGGCTCCAGCTCTGTCCTGAAGCATCATTTTGAGCTGGCCACAATATGTCTGTGCCCTCCTGACTGCCCCACACGGGGTCAGGGCATGCCGGGCACTGCTGGCCCGGGCCCCTTTGTGTGGGTGAGCAGCCAGCCTGCTTCCCCTGTGGCCTCTCCTCCTTCTCCACCCCATGGTCAGTCTTACAAAGCCCCCCAGGACGTGCCGAGCTCCCCCTGCCTCAGACAGGGTACGGATGCAGCCGACGGGGAGATGAGCCAGGAAGATGCTGAGGGTGCTCAGCCATTACTTTTCCAAATGAATTCACAATTTCTCCAGCTCTCTGCTCCCTCCTGTATGACTATGGGGGAGATTTGCTTTGCCACTCACTCCCCACTTTATCCCCCACCTTGGCACACTGCAAACCCCTCCTTGCCACCCAAACCTCAGCTTATTTCTAGGCTCCACATGGCCACGACATGTGGGAGCTCAGCAGCCGGCACGAGCCCAGGGACTGCCTAAGCTTCTCTTGGCACACCACACCTCACACCACCGTGCACCTCCAGGCACTGAGCAGGCAGAGAAAAGGCTCTATTCCTCACCCAAAAAACTCCCAGGGGGGTTAATTCAGCAAACAGCCTCCTTGCCATGAGGATAGGTGAAATAAATCTTTCTCCCAGCCCAGGGAAACGCAGAAACATCACCCCTAAAGGGAGGTAGGGCTCGAGGCATGGGCCTCCTTGAATGTCTTCTCCCTGTAAACATGCATTATTGATAGCAGAAATTATGTTGGATTGGGTTTGGGATGTAAGGAAACGCTGGAGAATATTGTTATTTTCCCGAGTTGCTTCCAAACCTATTCTTGGGCTTGAACGCCTTGCGTGTGTCATCTCCAACGAACAGTTTTAAGCTTTAATTCAAGAAATAGCATGATGTTTATAATACTATATAAGGTTTTCTCCTGGCTGCACGCACGGGATTATATATGTGTCGGTGTGTGGGTGCGGATGTGTGTGCAGGGATGTAATGAGACAAACAGCTCAATCTGGAGCCGGTGGGGAGGAGGAGCTGCACACGCAGCCCCGAGCAGCGGCTGGTTCCCTTTGGTACCAATTCGGTTTCTTTTCTAGCAGCCGTCAGAGTTGTCTGAACAAAAACGTTATCATCGGGACCGACCCGTAGATAAACAGGCGGTGCTGTTGTAGGTGCAGGAATACACCTGGGGGTGCGTGGGGAGGTTTATTCTCCAGCTGTTGAATGCTGGAGAGGGGCTGGTGCGTGTGACAAGATGCCAGACGCTTTTCAGCACGTCAAATCCGCATCTCAGCACTTTTCACGGCGCGGAGAGGAAACAGTAATTAAGCGACAGGACTTACACCACTTCCGCGCCGGAGTCTCGCTGCATCCCTTTCAGCCCCGTGCACGTGTGTGCCGGCGGGCCCCACTATTCCAGGTGCAGCCTCGCCCCTTCTTAAGCACGGTCCTGATGGGGTTTTTTTTATAACAGATAAATTATTCAGCAGAAAAAGTGGTTTCCCCCATTCCGGGATTTTCCTGCTAATGCCTTATTGGTCATTTCTCTTGGTCCCTGCCCAGCTCTACTGGTTTTATAAAATGTTCTGGAATAATACTGGGAATAGCAGCGTGTGGGAAGGAGAAAGGTTTTTATCTGCATGGGGTCTTCCATCTCCAGCTCTGTTTCTATGGATATCTGAATGGAGTTTATATTTATCTCTCCCGTTTGAGCCATGTGTGCAACTTCGGAGGAGAAGGAGGAGGCCAAGAGCAGAGCTGCCCTGCTGCTGGCTCTGCTGAACCCTGACTCCTTTTGGTCGGTGGTAAGAGCATCACCCAGGTGGTCAAAATCAGCCAAAATGTCACTAAGGCAAGGAGAAACTGCAGATATACTTGAGCTAGAGCTTAACACAGCAGCAGACACTCTGTCCAGCAGGGAAGTGGCCCCTCTGCTACTCCCAGACACCGGTCAGGGATGGCAGGGCAGGAGCATCACTCCTGGTCCCCAGTCGCTGGTCCCCAGTCCCTCACGCAGCTGCCCTGTAAATGGCCAAATTTCCTGGGAGCGAGAGATTTTCCATCTGTCACAGTGTCCTTTGCTGTCAGGAGAGAAGTCGGCACAGCCCTGGTGCCGGGGGGAGCGTGCCGGGTGCCGGAGCAGGTAGGAGTGGGAAGGCGAGCACATGACTCGGCCTGGCCCCGGCGCACCAGCTCCCAGAGCATTACCATGATGGCTCCATCATTAATTGATCAATCACTGGATGACAGTTAATTAAGTAGAAAATAAAGCTGCTCTGCCCAGCCTGGCATTAGTAGGCAGCGGCATTAAGATTTCTGGAGTACAAGGGGGAAATTAAAAAACAAAGGCACAGCTGGAGGAATAACCCCATCACTGGTGGCTGGGGGTGGCAGCCTGGCACGATGTTCCATGGGTTGGGATGTGCAGGCAGCCCCTGCACAGCAGTGATGGCCGGTTCTTGGCTTCTCCCCTTCCCAAGAAACTGGATCTCACCTGCTGCCCTCCAGGCATAACCCCCATTATCCATGTGCCCCTTTCTCAACAGCTCTGGTGCTGCTGCCCGGGCACTGGCCACTGGCCACCAGACCTTCACCAGCACACAGATCTGCAAAGGGGCTTTTCCTTTCAATCCTGTTCTCCCATCTCTCAGTCCTGCCTTGTGAGCTAACCCACAGACAGGGTGGGGGAAGAGAGAAAGCCGGATAGAAAGCATCCTCCTGCCCCCCGTCTCATGTGCCCGGGATTGTCTCGATATGAAAAATTATGGTTTTTGTTAAAAACTATTACTAATGAGGCGTCTTTCCTGCCCTTAATTGTTGCCAAGGCGATGACCCCAGCCAGCCATCTTTAATTAACTTAGACTAGATCTCCTGAAATGAGTTCCTCGGGTAAATTGCTCACCACAGCTTTCAGGCACGGAGCCGTGTTTGCCAAGGCCGCCCGCTCCGGCACGCTGCCACAGCCACCGGCAGAGGCGATGGCACAGGCTGGCATCCCCTTGCCACCACCGTTCGGCAATCCCAAAGCCACTTGGTAGAAACTCAGAGTAATACGGGGACGAGGACGGAGTGACTGATGCCCGGCCACAGGGAAGGGGATGAATGCAGGTTTCTCCACAAAATTGGAATTCACCCTGGCTGCCGGCTTCTCCCGTCGCGGGGGCTGTGGGACCGGCCGCACGGTGGCTGGCACCTCTCCAAGCGAAAATCACATTTCCTGCCTGACAGATAACGTCGGTCAAGAGAATGCCAAGGACGATTCCTGAAAATGCCATAATTGTTTTAATCTGATGGCGGATAAAAGATAATGATGCTAACAATATTTAAACGTAATTATAGTTTCCTGCGGCTGTTGGGCTCTCTGAATCCTCTCCACTCAAGTGGCTTTGTTTACGAGCGGCTCCAATAAGGCAGGGCCCGTTTTGCTCCTCTATCGCCTTCACACCTGCACCTCCATCAAGGCAGGGGGTGGACGCATGCCAGGGGGCCGGATCTCCTCAGGGACCAGTGCTGGCCAACTCTGCAGCCCCTCCGGGTTCTCCTGTTTTGGGCCCACCATCATCCATCTGTCTCCTGGGATGTGATGCCTGTCTTGGAAAAGGGACTGGGATGCTTGGACCGTGGCAACCGTCAGAAGAGAGGGGTCTATTTGGGGAGTTTTAGGGACAGGTGGTAGAAGTAAATCCCCCCCACCAGGGCGGGGTAGGCATATGGTGGCTTGTTCCTACCAGTCACTCGTGTCAGGGCTGTGGCCTCCTATAGTCCCCAGATCCCATCCTCAATTCCCCTCCAAGGTGAACTCCCCAGCATCAACACAAAACAAAAAAGCAGGACAAAGGGAATCTTTAGGAATGATTTGCTGACGATAAACCAATAAAAAAGCACCAGAGGTGGATGTCTGGGGCCTTGCAATCTGCAGGAGAAGAAAATGGAGGAAGAGGAAAAGGGGATGAATCCTACATGGAAGACTCTCCCACACTGGATACTGTTACCACCATCTCAAAGAAAATCCCCCAGTCTTTTGGGGCCCTGGATGCCCTGGTGGCCCTGATAGCAGGAGGAGAGGTTTCAAAGCAGCTTGATCAAGTGCACAGAAAAAAGTAGTGAGAAAAGATGGGATTTAGGCGAGGCTTTTAGAAGAAGTTAAATATGAAATGGCTATTTCAGTAGCTGCAGTTTAGCCTCCTGTGTGAATCGGTCTTTGTAAATAGGAATGGAGGATAGCCAACTTCCCCAAAAGGGCTCTACGGGGGGTCCGGAAAACCACAACGTCCTGAGTTTAATGGGGAAAACAGTTAGAAATGGTAACAAAGAATGGGGAGAAACAGCAATAAACCTGATTGTTTGGTAAATAAGACCGAGCCTGTTGCCGAGAAGGGAAGTTTGAAAAGCAGCTGGGGAATGAATAACCGGTTAAAAGTTAGGAGACAAAGTGGCATAACAAACCTGAGGGGTTCCCAGATCAGAGCGGTCAGTGCCGGAGCCCCCGCAGCAGGCAGGAGTGCAAGCCTTCGGAAGTGCCAGGGAGGAGGAAGGAAGTAGCAACAGGACAATATCCATTGCTGCCCCAGCATGATAAAGTCTGGCACTGCGTAGAGGGCTGTGGAAGGGTCTCATCCTGCTAATGAACCTGGCCTTCAAATGAAGGAGGAATTCAGTGTTGAGCACAGAGAAAATAAATCCATTACCTACATGACAATGAAACAGCTACATCCGTGGAGGAAGAGTGCTCCAAGACATGGATATTGAAAAGATTAGCCTGGTCACTGGCAAGAGTCAAGAGGCACATGGCATGTCAGGAATGACTCAGGATAGACCAGAGAAGAGGGCAGAGATAGGTGAGGAGCAGGCTCACCCTGTGCCATGTGGATCCCTGCTTCACTGAGGGCATCCCACCGGGACTGGGGAGGCAGCAGGGCAGGGCGAGGAGGCATCTTGGAGTTGTGCAACAGCTGCTGCCTGAGGAGGAATTAAATGGAGTCCAGCCTGCAGAAAGAGGGGCTCGGATGCTCCAGCTGGATGCCTGGCACAGGAAGCTGCTTTGGCAGCGACCAAAAGTTTGGCGGGGTTGGAGAAGTAATTGGGGAGAGCAGAGAGGTGCCTGGCTGCTGGAAAGGCAATGAACGAGCTGGGGCTGAGGGCTCTGCAGAAAGTAGGGCAAGAGCAGGCGAGAGAGTGCCCCCTCCCTGTCACTGTCCTGTGCCCTGGCCTGGCCTGGGACACCTCTGGGGACGGAGCGAGTCATCTCCGGAGCTGACATTGGTTTGGGCGTGGCCCGGGATCCTCCACTTGTCCCTGGAGTATCTCTGCCCTCCAGAGCCGGCCACGAACCTCGGCAGGGGACCTCTGCTATAGCGCCAGGAAGGATCTCCTCGCTCCCAAAATGCACCTCCAGGTTTCCCAGCGTCTCGCCCCCACCCCGCCGGGACGGATTCTCACCAGTTACCCCGTTCTCCGTGGAAATCCACGCGAGACACACAGGGGCAGCTCTTTACAGGACACACATCACAGCGATGAGTGCCCACCCTTTTCGCCCATGCAGGACCTAGACGCGAATGGCGGGAGTGGGTCCCGGGGTCCCTGCCCTCTCCCGGCCCCGCAGCCCACGGCCACAGCCAGGAACCCGCGGCCGTGGCCACGCGTGGCCGGCGCAGCGCGTCTCCACGGGCTCGGCGCAGCCCCGATGGGGCGCGTTGACATCTGTAACCAACACGCCAGCTCCGGCAAAGGCAGGGCTGCCCGGCCAGGCGGAAAATTAACACTGACATTGAGTTTAATTAAACAAAACAACCAGGCTGCGAGCTGGAGCGGGGACGTGGCGGCAGCTGGAGAAGCCGGGCTGGGCGCGGTTCGGGACCGACACCCGCCGCCGCCCCGCCGGGACGAGCCCACGTCGGCCGCTCGGAGCCCGGCGTGGCTCCGGGAGGCCAGGCGG
>VXAD01007337.1:103627-138732 GCA_013399195.1 Dicrurus megarhynchus
CCCCCGCGCAGCCCCCATTAGCATCCCCGCGCGCCCGGCCCCCTGCCCAGCCTTGAACTTGGCCATGCCGGGCTGCGCTCCTTCTGCCTGCCTGGGCTCGCACAATGCCGGCCTTGACCCATTGTTTGCTTTTTTCGGATTTCAGCTGGGAAAGCGGCCACCTCGCGCAGCCTGCCCCGAGCACGCCGGGAGCGGGGCACAATGGGGAACCCTGCTCTGCAGGCAGAAGGGCTCCAAATCATTTGAGAGACATATTCATTATATTCTTTCACGGGGGTCTGTTTGCATTGGGTTTAGCGGTTACTTCCCAGACGGGGTTCAGACCAAATAAAGATCATTGAGTGGCGAGGGATTCGCTCGGGCTTTCAGGGAAACATGCCTGATGCGGGGCACGGCGCAGCCCGGCTGCTTGGCTCTCGGCTGCTCCCGCTTCCCTGTTGATTTGCCTGGGTTTATTTTGTGCCCATTGCCTCCTCCATCTCGAGACTGCACCAAATCACACGCTCACTTTTGCAAAAGGGAGAGTTTATTTTCAACAGTGCATGGGGTGGGGGGGGGGTAGGTTTGAATGGGAGAGAATTACAGGCAGTACATTTCTCTTACAGGAACAGAGAGGGTGCAGTACAACAGCAGCAGGGCTGCCTGGCCTGGACAGGCTCATGGTCCTTTGAGCCCCAAGAACAGTGCCTTTGGGAAGGCTGCACTCCCACAGCTCCACAGACCCAGGGATCAAGAGCAGCAAGGGCCGAGCTCTGCTCCATGAGCAAAGCCGGGGGCTAAAATCTCCCTCCAAACTTCACACACCCGGTATTTCATCAGGTGAAACAGTGGCTGGCTCAGGTCTCTCTGCCTAAGCACTTTGGTCCTGCTCTGGGGTTTTGAGGGCACCGAAGGCAACATACAGGAGTGATGTGGGATGATCCCTTGGCTCCCTGTGTTGCCCTGGCTCCCTCCCCATGGCTGCACTGCTGTGTTTTGAAGTGATGCAGAAATCCACTGTGTTCACGGGACAAGGCTGTCTCCTCTCTGGGCCCACGGAGAAGCAGGTTGGGACCCTCCTGGAGAAACTCGGAGAAGTCAGATGGCAAGTCCGGGCAGGTGGTAGCCAGCTGCAAGAAGGAACTCACAGGCTTCAGAAGTCCCTTGTCCACTCACTGGGATCTAGGAAGGAAAGAAAAAAAAAATGGAGTGGTTATGATTTCTGTCAGAGAAATGGTCCAGTAGAACTTGGCTGAGAACAGACCAACTTGTCTCACTGATGGAGCAGAACTCCAATCCTCTTTCCCTCCTCACCACACATTTCTCATGGCTCTGCACCACCTTACCCTCTTCCTTACCAGGAAAACTGTGGTCTCCAAGATGCCAAGCTTCCCCTGCACCCTCCTCAATCCCTTACCTCTGCCTGCCCCACTCACCGCCAGCCAGGGGAGGGCTCACAGCTTGTCCTTCCTCCCTAGGCTTTGGGGCATGGGATTACTCTGCATGTCAGAGCCACTAAAGGCACAGCCCTCTGATGTTTTAATCTTCATGTTAACTTTCCCTGCCCTCGGCGCCCTTGCCTGGCTGGAGAAAGTGATACCAAGCCACCGAGCTGGAGCCGAAGCTGTGACACTCAGCAAAAGTCCCCTTCTCGGCTTTCCCCATGCCTCCTATGCTTTGCCCCACACATCTTGCACCTTGAAGCAGATTCTCCTCCCTTTTTCCTGATTTTTTCCCTCTATTTCCTTTACACTTTATCCATGTTGAGTGTGTATTCCCTAGCCCCCAAACCAGGCCCATCCTTTTCCTGTCCTCCCTTTGCTTAGCCCATAAACTGTTACATTGGAAGGAGTAAAGACTAATATAACAAATCCTTGAGTACACTTGCAAAAGGAACCATCAGCTGGCTAATTTATTCTTTTTATTGCACCAAATTGTAATTTTATAAAATACTGCAAATTTTATAAAATATTTGCAAGCCCATTTTAAGAGATAAATCTTCTGTGTGGCTCTCTAATGAGCCGCCCTGGGAGCAGCCGGCATGTGATCTGCTGTAGGTCGCACGGCGACGTTCCCAGGCTGTGACTGGATGAACCACCGTAACTCTTTGAACTGTGCAAATACTCTGCACTCTGGGGTCCAGGCTGCAATTTTCATGGGTATTTTTTTTCTCTCTTAAAAATGGATCTTCTGTAACCCCTTTATTGCAATATTCATAAAGCACTTGATGGAAATCCAAGGAAAATCCCTTCCCTTCCGCAACTTTGAAGCAAGCCTAGCCAAACCCACCCCAAGTGCATGGGTTTGGGGAAGGACCACGGCCTGTGTCTGTCTCTGGGTGCTGAGAGGACAGACCCCATGCTGGCACGTGTGTAGGGAGACCCAGGCTGCAAAAAGCCAAGGCTCAGCACTTCTTTATCCTGTGTGAGATTAGGAGTCATCCTGAATGTTCCCCCAAGGCTGGCAAGGATGTTGAGGTCAGGACAGATGAGATCTGAATGGTGGTGGGTGCTTTCACAAGCCCAGGAGAGGAGGAGGTGGCTGAACCCTTGTGCTCACCAGAGAAAAGCCTTTCTCTGGCAGGTAAAGCCCCCTGTCCTGGGCAGGGACAGCCCCTGCCCTCTGCAGGGACAGGCTGTAGGGACAGGCCTCAGAGAAACTCCTCTGTAGTGTGGCTCATTGGTACCAGACATCAACCCAGCCTGGAAATTACCTGCTGCCTGCCTGGTGGGCTTGAAACTTCTGGGACTCAGTAACTGAGGTGAGGAGGGGCTGGACCAACCCAACTGATTTGACATAAGCCTCAGGAAAACTCAAATCTCCTGCATGCACTTTCTCTGCAGGCAGAGTTCAGCCTTGCACTGAGGGTGCCTGTAAAAACAGGGCTCCACCAGGACCCAATCCCAGCCCAACACTGCCTTCCCTCCCCAGCGCCCTGCGCAGGGAAAACATCCCTCTCTGTGTGGATTTACTGTCCATCTTCTTTTTTTTTAAACTGCATAAATAATTGAAATTATAGCTCAGCCTCTGCCCCCAACACTTGCTCCTGTGCCTCCTTGTGCCCTTACAAAGCCAGCACTGAGGTTTATTTGCTGATAAACTGCCCTGCCACAGCAATTCTGGGCGGTGGGAAGAGAAAGAAAAAAACCCTCAAATAATGGTAAATGGATGCAGAACGCTCTGCCTAATCAGATTCCTGTCCCCTATTGAGGCCAGGAAGGAGGACCCCGCTCCTCCCCTGCCCTCAGCCCAGCCTCCGCTTCACCGGCTCACACGGAGAAACTTTCTGGACAATTTAATCTCGACAGGGTGTTACTTAGAAAAACCTTTTTCACTGTCAATTTTTTTCCCTCCCCCCTTCCCCCCCCCCCCCCCTTTTTTTTTTCTTCCCTCCCAGCCTTGATTGAATTTTGCAAGCCCCTGATATCTTTCTTTTTTGTAGGGATGCACGCTGCTTATGCAAATACCAGCCTTTCATACCAGCCTCCCTGGCTCAAGCCCTCCAACTTGAATGTGACCAAAAGCTGTGCTCTCCCCTGCTAACTCCTTAGCACAATTACACCTCCATTCTGCTCCAGGGGCCCGGGGAGGGGGAAAAAAAATCATTTTAAACTAATAACACGTGCTGTTTGCTTTGGATAATTACAAGGGAGCTTCGGCTTCTAAGAGCTATGAAATATTCTGTGCAGCGGGGCGGGAGGGAGGCTCCGTGTTACGCCTACGCCGCGAGTTTTATCTCCTGACGGAGATGCTCGCGCGGCCTCTCGAGGCTCCCTCCATCTCGTGCTCATCCTCTGCACCTGGGCAAGCATTTACATTTCCTACGGAGCAACTTCTCGGCGCTTTGGGCTACAGGAGAGAGGAGAAGGCGCCTGACATTTTCCTTATCTCAAGTTACAATTTCCTGCAAGCATCAAGATAATAAAACATCGGCGATGGGCAAGATGAGCGAAATGAATGCGTCGGCTGAGCCTCCCGCAGCAGCGCGGGAAGGGCCGGGGAGAAAGGACACCCGGGGGATGCGGCTGCTCCGCTGGCTCTCGTTTGCATCGTGGCCCTGACGTTATTGTCCTTCTGCCTTGTCTGCTGGGGAAGTTTATGTAGAGGGCTTTTGCTGGGGCGAGGAGGAGGAGGGGAGTTTTCCCCAAAAGCACCCAGGAATCTGTCAAAAGAGGGAGAGAAAAGAGAAGAAGAAGAAGAAGAAGGGAGACAGAGAGTGGGAACGTCAAGGACCCCTGACTAATGAATAGCAAGTTTGCCCTTGAACCTCCCTGGGCTTTGCCATTCCCAGGCTCCAAACAAGGGCTGATGCATGCTTGGGCCCAGCTGCAGGGGGACCGGGCTATGGTTCATCTCAGACACTTTGACAGCCTGGGCCTTTTCCCCACATAGCTCAGACTCGCCTAACTACTCCCCTGGCAACAGCTCAGTGCAGGAACCTGTGCTGAGGCCCTGCCTGCTGCATACAGAAGTACGAGGAGGAGGAGGGGAGCCGCTGGGAGAAATTAGCTAGAGACTGGCTTAACCCATCAAATGCTGGGCAGGCGTTGCCAGCCCTGGCACCCTTTGCTCAGCCCTAGCACCCTCCGGGCATCCCTGGGTGCTCACTGGCCAGTATCTGCAGTGGAGCTGGAGAGGGCCAGGGGTGGGTTAGACGTGCAGAGTCCCTGTGTATCACAAATCCCACGACCTGCTGCTTCACCATGACCCCAGCGCCTTGGACCTCATGAGTCTGAACGTCCTCATGGTGCCAGGGATGTAGGAGGGAGCCAAAGCAGCCAGCTGGAAAAGGCCACCGGACACTGAGAGGAGAGGGCATGGCCTCTCCCCGGCGTGGTGGGACAGGGCATCCCTCCCTGCCAGCCAAAATGAGGGCAGGGGCTGGATGAGAGGCACAAACTTGCCCTGGATGCTCTTTCTGCATTGCAGATCAAAGGCTGGGGACGAGCTGGCCTTAGGGGTCTGCACTGAATGGCCAGAGAGAACAGGCACAAGCACCCGGCGGCTCTAAAATGTGACCCAGAAACGTTCCCACATCCCAGCCCCATATAAATCAAGGGGGAAAAAAGGGGGAGCTCCATCCCAGCCTCTGTTTTTACAGAGCATCTTTCATGTGCAGCCCCTGAGAGAGGGCTTTGCCGAGCTTGTTAAGGATGGCTCCTGCGCCAGGCAGAGAGGGGGACGCACCATATGGAGAGGAGAAAAAGAAAAGGGGACACTGAAAATGGAAAATTATGCAAAGCAGGAGGAGAGGCGCTGGGGGAAAGGGGGGAGGGAGGCAGCAAGGAGGTGGGGGATGGGGAGACAGGAGGCTGGAAGGGAGCCCTGACTTGGGGAACACCATGAGCTGGCACTGGGGCTGCATGAGGGACAGAAGTTTCCTGTGACCAGGTGCAGGACAGCCCTTTGTACCCTTGGGTGCTGTCACTGGAAGGCAGTTCTCCAGCCTGGCCTTCCCTGGGCTGTGCCAGGGCGATGCCCAGCTGGACTGTGGTGGGTGCATCCTGTTTGTGGAGTTGTGCTGCACTGGGAGACACAGAAAAATGGGGTCCATGGTGACCTACTTCAGAGGTGTCCTGAGGACCTCTGTTACTATAGCAATGAGGTTGCAAGCAAACATTATGGGCTTTTGGTCAAGAGTTTTGCTTTTCATCAATCACAAAAACCAGAGTCGTGTAAGGAGGTGCCAGGGCATTGTAAGAAAAGGCTCTGATCAACAGCAACGATAGCAAGGGCCCAAACTGCCCCTGGGTCTCAGCTGCCCATGCAGTGATGGTGGATGCTTGGGTGAGTGAAAGGAGAATCCGAATGCAACTGCCAGAGCTCTTCCCTTCCCCATGGGCCCTGCAGAGTCCTGGTGCCACAGGGTGAGCTGCAGGCCCAGTGTGGCTCAAGGGTCCTGTGCAGGCATTCCAGTCCAGGCTTGTGTTACTGCCCAGCTTGTGCTCAGACTCCAGCATCCGGCCTAAAGTGGTGTTTGGAGAAATTATTTGGCTCTTCCCAACCCAGGTGTAGAGCTCCTTTTCCCTGCCCTGGAAACACCAGCCACCTTTGGGGAAACCACTCACCCTGTCCCTGTGACAGCTTCTTTGTCCCAAAGCCACTCTGTGCCTCAAACTTGTGGCACTCTGCTGGCTCCCTGTCATGGGCCACGACCACCTTGCACATCCTCACTGGGTGCAAGACCCCTTCTCCAGCCCATCTTTCACCCAGCAAGGAAAGCCACCCACCCCCATGCTTGGTGCTTGTTGCTCTGTGACTCCTGCTTTGTCCCCCCTGTGCCATTCCCATCTCCCCATTCAGTGGCTTTTGTTCAGAGCAGCCAGTGTTTTTCCTTCACTCTCCTCAGCATTGCTTCACACCCAGGAACACAAGCTGCTCCTGGCTCCCACCTCTCATCTCTCTTGGCCCTGTCACAGCCTTTGATCTCACACCCGTATCTACCACACTGCTCCCTTTCCCAGCTCCTCCTCCTTTTTCTTCCATCAGGAAACCTTCCCTTGCTGCCTCCCAAAAGGATTTCTCCATTAATGCCATCTACTGTGCCTCCCTCCATTTACCACTGCTTAATTTACCATCAGCCCTATGCCCCCAAACCCTCACTTGAGGGAAGTGTGGGGCAGATTCGTGTGAGGCCAGTGCATGCGAGGGGCTGGTACAGAGACCAGGCGTGGGACTGTGCCTGCAGAGATGGGCACGCTTGCCCTGGCATACACGTGTTCCTGCCTGCACATGCCAACACCTACATGCTCCTGCCCACGTTCCCGCTGCCAGATCCAAGGCTGTGGGATTTCAAGGGGAGTTCTTGTTCTCCAGTGGGGCACGGGCATAATCTGCGCAGCACGGCTGCAGGTTGGGATTTGGGCTGTTTGGTCTTACAGTCACTAGACTAAAAAGATGCCGTATCCATTTAGTTTCTTCGAGAGCCATGCCCTGGAGTAAGGCTACATGTCTTGGCCAGATCCTAAGTAAAGCCCTGGAATAAGCTGTAGGCACTGAAGAGGATTCATCTAAGCAGCATACAAAGAAAAATAGCAAAAAATAAAGTTCGCGGGGACACAGGGAAAACAGAGCTTCCACCTACATAGCAGCTGTGTGGGGCTCCGGAGACAGGCAGGCGACGTGGGAGATGTTTCAGAGCTTGCTCTCAAAACGATGCATTTGCAACCGCTTCCCTTCTGCAACCACTGGAGGTACACTGAGCTACCTGCCCTGCAGAGATGCATTTCAATCTTCAGGCACAGGAATTTGTCCTGGGCTGCTTTCAGGCTGGCTGGCCCCTGTGGCAGCGTGATGCAAAAACGAGATGTGCCTTCATGAGAGAGGAAGAAGTGGGACGTACTCTCTCCCTTGGTATCCTGACACAGGCAAGAAACTGCCCCTCCACTAACAAACCCAGGCAAAGGGGCTGTTTGGTGTTCTCACTGCAAATTCCCACCCACAAAGAATGGGTGGTGTGGGGGAAGCAGATGGGATTCAGGGTGTCCTTTGGATCAGGCTGGCCTCAGCTGCTGTGCTGGAAGCTGAACCGTTTCCAAGGAGGATACAGCAAGAACAGTGAGTCCTGCCCAAGTGACGGTCCAAAGCGCTGGCACTTCGTCCTGATTCAACCTCGCCCCAGATTCCCGCCCTTGGCGTGCATCCAGGTTCCTTTCTCCTTGACCCATCTCCATCAAAAGAAGTGCTGTTACGAGTCTCTGCTCTGAGTTTCTAGTCTACAAATAGAAGCAAAGCAGCGCCTGCTCCAGAGCTGAACATTTCCACTAAACCCTATTTTGATGCCTGTCCTGGCCAAAGAAATCTTTTGGGACCGTGTCACTTATATGAGATGTTAAATATTTCAACCTCCAGCAATACAAGACACTGATATGATACTGAACTACACAATTGCTGTATGTCCCTGCACTTCCACCTTGGCTGCAGAGATGCCCCACAAGGGCTCATCTCCAGCAAATATTTCTCTGGACAGGGACAGGGAGTTGGCTGCCTTGAGCACTGGGGCCGATGTGTTTATTGGGCAGCAAAGCTGGCCCTGCCATCTCTCCCGGGGAAGCTGTGCCACGGGAGCTGCTAAAACAGCATTTCATTTCCAAACAGGGCCCCAGAGACCTCTTGTGTGAAGGATTCAACAGAGCGAGGCGGGGTAGCGCAGAACAAGGAGACACAACCCCAGGCTAAAAATAAGCCAGACCCCAGGTTTGACGGACCTTATTGCTCTGCACAAGCGTTCAGGCTGGCCTGTCCCCTTGAATCAGTGCCAATCTCTCCTATGCCACCACTGATGGGGAAACAGCGAATTGGGATTTTTTTCACCTCCTTCTTCCCCCCTTTTCCCTCCCCTAACTCCTTTTCCGCATCATAAGCAAAGTCCTAATAAAGCTCCCATCCCCACTGCCAGCCCTGCACCATGCTCCCAGCAGAAAAGAGATGCAAAGCCACGCTTGGAATCTGATTCCCCGGCTTTAAACGCTGCTCTGCCAGCAAAGTGCGACTTGAAAGCTCCCCTGTCACAGTTACAAAGCTCCGAACAGCCCTTCCTCGGATAATCACGCTTATCTCCAGATTAAGAAAGAGAGACCTGCAGCTGAGGCTGGTCACATGGGCTGGGATGTGGGCAAATCTCTTTTAAACAATCCCCATATAGCTGTGACCTCCACCGCAGCCCAAATACACCGTCCCTCGGTCCCACTCGAAAACCAGCTCTGGAGACATGACAGAGCATGTGAGAGGAGACTGGGCTGGTGATGGGGGGGGCAGGAGGGAAACCAGGGAGGAGGAGTGAGAAAGCAATGGAGAAGAGGAGGGTGAGAAAGACGGAAGAAGAAATAAGTAAAGGGAGGATGTGGGAGAGGAATAGGATGTGGTGGAGAGGGAGGAAAAGTGCATGAATGGAGGGGGAGGATGATGAAGGACAGGGAGGTCTCTGCTACTCTTCCTGTTGGGGATTAGTTGTCCCTGCACTGTCCTCAGTTTAACTCTTCCCACTCTGTCCCCGGCTGGCAGCCTAGCCTGATTACGTGACTCCAGCTGTGCCAAGCAGCCTTGGCAGGGCGAGCACGTTACCTACTTTGCTGCCACGGATTCATTAAGAGGCTTTGCTTGTGGGAATAGTCATCCCAACGGGAAAAGGGAAAAAAACCCTTCTGCAGATCAACCTGGCGAGGAGCTCTGACAAAGCGGTTTCCACAGCCCTGCCCAGAGTTTGGGAGCAGAATGAAGGAGAGATAGGGATGTGCAAACAGCAGAGGGGTGGGAGATCAGCTGGAAGGGGTCCCTAGCATGGCCACCGCTCGGAGATGAGGCACGAGACAGGGAGGGAACTGCAAGCCCTTTGCAGGTTGCTGGTGCCTGGTTCTTTGTGATTAAAGGCCACCTTGCATCTGGGTCAGGCATGGATGACACATTCACCCTCTGCGTAAATGAAAGGTCTGAGCAACCGCAGAGCGACTTTTTCCAACAGCAGGTTCCCCTCTTACATCCATGTGGGATTAACACAATTACTTGGCAATGGAGGAGCCCAAACAGCTCTGAAATGGGCACACAGTGCTGGGGCTGCACCTCTCTGAGGATGCCCACTCTCTGCTGGCACTGACTTGGGGTTTCCAGCTGTGGCCACGGGCTGCAGCCTGCCGGAGGGACTGCAGTGCCGCCTCTCCAGCTGCTCATTATTCACCCTGCGCAATTAGGCACCGCTGATAAGTCGCACGAAATTGCCTTTGTTCTCAACTGGAAGACCTGCATTTCATGGGAATCCCTTTTTTCCTGCACATTATCGACGAGCTGCCCACTGTACCTACTGCTGGAATGGCAGTGAGGATTTTGGGGCACTCTTTGGGCTGGCTCTCATAGATGTCCTGTGCAGGTCGATGGGGAGGTGTAGCCTGGCCCTGCAGGTGTTCCTGGACTTCTCTAAGCACAAAGGAGAGCTGCTCCTCCTGCAGCCCACTCTGCCCCTTGTCAGCTCTCCTCCAGGCAGGTGGCTTTGTCGCTTCCTGGCTACTCTACCATCTCTCCATGTCACCTCCCAGCTTCCCTCCCAGCAGCAGAGGAAAGCCCAGGGCAGCTGCAAAGTCAGTGGGGGAAGAGGTGTCAGCCCTGCCCAACCCAAACCCTGCTGATGCCAACAGCCACCTTATCTTGCTCATGACCTTCCCCCATCTCCCCAGCCAGCCCATCAGGAGTCAACCCCATGCTCTGCTGCTTGGACCAAGCATCTCCCACCCAGGCTCCCTGCAGGGCCAGCCCCACTCCATCGTGTATCAGCTCCTGCTCTTCATTCCTTCACTGCACCAGGACCCAAGTATGGAAGAGAAAGCAAAGCAAACTGGAGCCAACACGAAGCTGGGTGCTACCAAACTCCACAGGAGGCAAGCTGTGCTCCAGTAAGACTTCCCAAAATGACCTCTGCTTCAGAGCAGCCTTGTGCCATGTAAATCCCTGCTCTTTCAGCATCCAGCGGCTGCTCAGACGGGACCACAGGGAAAAAAAATATCTTGGCCCACTCAAGAGTTTCTTCCCATTCTGCTCAAGAAATGTATGTGGGCTCTTAAGTCTTGTTGATTTAAGGGAAAGGATGCAAAATTAATTTAGACAGGAAATTAATTAGATGTGAACTGATGTTTACATCCCTACACATACAATGTATTCTTGTGTGAACCTACAGAATGCAGATGGATGGATGGATGGATGAATGATAACAGCAGTCTAGGAATGACATTATGTGCTGGTCCATACGCTGGGGATGTAGAAAGACTTTTCTCTGCATTGGTAATTAATAACTCTATCCTGAGCAAATGTTGATAAATCCTTTATAGAGCACGTTATCTCTGTCTCTCCAACTCCTTTCTGCATTTCCATTTGCCTGTTTCCACTGCTCCACCCCTGGCACCCACACGCTTCACTTCCCTCCCATATTTTGTAACTGGTAGCAGATTTGACTCCCTTTCTGGAGAAGGAGGTGGAGGTTTTGTTACTGGGGCTTTGTGTGAGTGATTGCATGTGTATGTGTGTATACAAAGATGGATACAAATCCATTGGAAATAAACACCGTTTAAGGGACTCGAGAGAAAGACACACAGGGCAGAGGAGAAGAAAGAGCCTACAGACCCTCAGCCAGACAATCAGCCAAGATGAAGAGAAAGACCCAGTGAACCAAAAAAAACCTCAGTTCTCTTTTAAACTCTCCATGATTTGCAACGAAAGCAGCAGATCCCATCGCTGGGAAGCCGAGCTCCGGCAATGCAACCCTCACCCCTTCTCCCAGCCCCGCACAGCTCAATTACCCCAGGCTGCCAGGCTGCACTGAGCACACCCCCACCACCCCGCATCTCCCCCGCCGCCAAGACAGCTTTCGCCAATGGAAGGAGTACAAATATATTCATTGGCACCTTATCAGACATGCATGCAAAACTAATTAACATGGGGAGACATGCAAGCTGCCACCCAGCCACAAATACACACCCACGAGCATGCACACACACACGCACGCATGCACAAGGCAACCCTTGTCTAGGGGGGACATTCAAAAGGCTTTGTCACTAATTTAGGCATCTGTCTCAGTCTGGTCTGGTCCTCCTGGCTAGGCTGGAGTTGTGGTTTTTTTCCCACTCTGTTTGACAATGCTGGGAACATGCCCGGAGACCCCTCATTCAAATCACCCCTTGACAATGGTCTCATTGTGTGAGCATATAGAAAAGGGAAAGGATGGGGGAGAAGATGAGGAAGGGGGGTAAGGAATTAAAATGTGAACCCAAGGAAGTGTTTACTAACACAAGCCTCGCAGCTGCCCCGTCTCTCCTCCACCCCCTTCTTCCGCCCCCGGCCGTTCCAATGGCCCAGCTTGTCCCCAGTTCGAAGTGGGCAGCAGGATGTGGGGACAGTGGAGTGGGAGCAGGGCTGCACAGAGGTGCACAGAGAGCAGGCAAACCGGAGGGATGAAGCCTCAGGGCATTCAAGTCTTTGGCAGCAGGGGGGCAGGTACAGGTTAGAGAAGAGAAGATAGAGCCAGAGATGCCTTGGAGAGGATTAGGGACTTAAAATGTCCTGGGAAGGACATCTTCATGGAGGAGCAAGAGATTTATTGGTATAACCACTCCAAGGCTTTTTCAGGCAGGAACAAAAAGTGCTTAAACCTGGCCTCGTGGATTTAGAGCAAGTGAGCAGCCTCACCGCACGGTTTGGACTGCTCTCTTTGGTGCTGCTGCCAGACACGCTACAGCACGAGAAGAAAGGGGGGGAGCAGCAGGGTGTTGGAGCTGGGGGCTCAGAGGATGGACCAGCCTCCCTTCAGGACCCCACCGTCTGCCTATTGCTAGTTATTAAATACCAGGAGAAAAAAAAAAAAGGGAAAAATGCCCCAATGCCCTGACCACCCCCCAGGCACGCCTGGGGAAGGAAATAGGGAAGGGGCAGATGGGGGGTGTTCGCCCCCAGCCCCACCGCGCTTGGCTGGCCTTGGCAGGCTCCGTTCAGCTGGAAATGCCCGAGAGCCAGCAGAGCAAAGGGAATGGGAGCTGGGGAGGGGGAGAAGATGATGACAACGTTTTCCATATATGCAAATGCATCCACACAAGATACCCAGAGGGAGACAAAACAAAGAGACCTCAAAGAGGCTGGCTCTGAGACCCGCACAAAGCCAGATACCTCCGCACACCTACAGTGTGTGCACATGAGGACCTGTACAATGCAAGATGCAATGCTGCCCAGAGGTTCCCCCCAATCTGAGCAGATATCAGCCCAAAGAAAGCCTGGTGGAGGAGCCCAGTGAAAGCTGCAAAGACAAATGCCACAATCCCACATCCTCCTACACAAACAGATGCACCTTAGAAGTACAAAACTATTCCTGTCCTTTAGCTTAGTCAGAGAAGAGAAAAGCTGTGATGCAAACCCACATGAGCCCTGCCTTGGTGGGCAGAGGTAGCTCTGCTCCTCCGACATTGCTCCTGCAGTCAGATCCATCCCCTAGACCTTTGTGTGCTTTCCATAAGAGGAAAGCTAGGAGATTCCTGGACATTACTATAAACAAGGCTGGGCAAAATGTCACACAGAAACCCAAGAACATGCACGAGGCGAAAAATTTCTTTCCCACAACCATTGCGACAAAACAAAAGTCACCTGTGCAAACATTTCTGCTTAAAAAAGGGAAACTACTGCCAAGTAAGCAAATCTGAGCTTTTTATCCAAACAAGTGGTTGTGAGCAGTTTTATTGCCACATTCCTGTGCCCCAATACACAGGGATAAGCACTCGACACACAGTGACACGCAGGGACTTGGGGACAGAGCTGTTGTTTTAATAGGGCAATGAAGACAGCGAATGAAATAAAACCCTACAGAGATCAGCTTGCAGAACTCAAGGCTGAGAAAATCTATTTGATGGTAAAAGGAAACAAGGACACTCGTGATTCTGCTCTCATTTCCATGCTGTAAATTTGGGCAGCTTTTACTGAACGCAATTAAATCCTCACTTAGGATTTAACCTGGTGAAGCTGAGGGCAGACCTTGCTACACCTCTGGGCACTTCCCCTCAACTTGCTCTGCAGAGGCAGCAGGAGCTGTGAGAAAACTGAATGAAAAAGCAAGGGAATTCATAGATCCCTGCCAATGTAGCCATTTCAAAGCCCCCTTCAGCTCTGTCTTGCCTGTCTTCTCCTTCCCCAGTGATTTGCCGCTTTGCTCGTGGAGCTTTGGCTGCAGGGAACAGTCGGTACCAGCCTGGCAAGCACAGAGACTCAATAGTATTTGGGCATCTCCTTCCCTTTGCCTCTAACGGGAACTGAAAACCTCAGCAAACCCCAAACACATCCATTCCCTGCCTCTCGTGGCTGATCCTTCCTTTCCAATATTCTTAGGGTCACAGTGGGGATCCCATGCAAGACTCTTGCAAGAAACCCTGCAAGACCCTCTGTTATTAACACCTCTTTGACTATTCTTTACCTTTTCCTTTATTCTAAGACAGGGCATTTCAAAGGCTTTTGCCCACCAGCGCAGTTTAACACACCGAGTTTCCCAAGCAACAAGTGATAGAACTCCTCACCTACTTGTACCACACAGGTAAAGTCACCTCAGGGCTGTGACCTTAAATCCATACATGCTATTCCCCATGGACATTGAGAGGTGTAAATCTCAACATCTCATTTAAGAGATCACTCAGAACAGATTGCCTCACAACATCACTTTTCAGCCGGCCACTACCCACGAGCAGATGATTTTACACGACATTTATTCATGCAAATTGTCCAGGCTGTAGTCTGGTTACCCAGCAAGAGCATAAAAAATTACAGTTTAGATGCATAAATTCTGGCACCATGAGAGAAGACACGATGAGACTGGAAACGCATCCCTGGGTTTCACATGGAGTGCAAGAAAACTTAGAGGGAGTCCTCATCAGATGGGGGTTTATCAGGAATGACCCCCCCCAAATGATCCAGGGGACGCAGAGAAAGGCATGTGTAAGGCTGCAGGGGCTACAGAGAAATGAACTTCTCCTGCTGCATGTGCAGGAACCTGCCATGGGGAGAGCACACGCAACATTTTACGTCACTCACAAAGCCTACTCTGTCCAATAAAGTGGGGAGGTAAAACAAAGCATGAAATCCAGGCATAAATTAGCATCCCTCTAGTCTAGCTTTATTTGTGCTGCTGCTGCTGTGGATTAGCATCTAGCTGGCTGACAGGCTGATAGGCAGACAGAAACAGGGAGAAATTTAAAAATAAAAAAAAAATCAGTAGGTGTCTTTTTTTCCCTATGGTTCCTGGGATCTCTGCCTTCAAAGTGCAGGAAGCGTTCATCCCTTTAGGACCCGAATTCTTCCATCTTCCTGTGAGAGCAATAGGCTCTGCAGGAAAGCAAATCCCCCTGAGATATTTGTGCCTGCACCCTGTGGAGCCGGCACCCGTCATCTAACGCAAGCCCAGTGCGAACCCGTCACATCCTCAGCCGGCATCCCTCCGGCATCCACAGCTCCACTCTGCAGAGAGCCACGGAACCCCGGGAGCAGCTCCGGTGTGGGGCTGGGAGACCTTGAGGATAGAACCGCGCCACAGGCACACACAGGGAGCAGACGCCTCGGGATTAGCTCTGGATCATGTTCACCATCGCTTAGGGCAGCTGCTTCCTTCACTGCTTGCAGCCGCGGCTGGGTTTGGTACCTGATCCCAGATGACATGACCGGGATCTCACGCCGGCATCTCCTCTCAGTTTGTGTCAGAAATGTGTCACTGCCAGCTCCTCGGGCAGGAGGACCTGCAGAGAGCTTCCATCGGGCTGACACACAGCCTCCCGCTCCTCAGGGCTGCATGGCAAAATGAGTGGTCGTCACCGGAGACATCCCTCCTCTCAGGGCTTGGTGGCCTCGCGCCCACACACCCTTTCCAAGCACAGCCATGAAAACACAGCACCAAAGAGGTGCCAGTCCTGACAGCCACCACTTTGGTCCTTCCCAAACCAGCCCTGGCAAAGGACACATTTCTGCCCTAGGAACTTCAGGCAGCAAAAGGGAGCTGGGAAGCTCCTCAGTGTGGCATTTGTGCACAAACTGGGGGAACAACAGCAGTAAACTTGACCGTGGTCAAAGCAAACTGCAAAGCCCATTTCCACCCTCACTGAGCCATTCAGAGCTTGGCTGGGCTCTCAGGTCACAGGAGATTTCTAGTCCTTGCCTGTCTTTTAAGGAGCCAAACACAGAGCTCAGTTTTTAGGCTACGGAAATCAAATTTTCAGCCATTTTCAAAGGTGGCCTAGAAAACACAGACTAATTCTGCACAGCCATAAAGCGAGTCCCTCAGGAGTACAGCATGCAGTTCCAACACCCCCGTGTCCCTCTGCCTGACACCACGACTCTCACTGAGTGGGTCTGATCAGAGGATGCAGGTGTGAAAACTCTCCAGGATGCTGAGAATCCTTCCTCGGCAGAGCCCTTGCAGCTCTCAGCCAAGTGTACTGGCCCCATTGATCACTGGTGCCACAATCCCAGTAGACTGGTACTGCCTTTGGAGCATGGAGCAGGCAAAGCCTTGCTTGCAGCAGGCATCTGCGGCCAGTCCTGCTTGCTCCATGCCCAAATGGGTCAACACAGGCAGGTTTTCCCCAAAGGAGGCAGAAGGGCACTCTGCAGGGCTTCGAGACAGCTGCAGCTGGAAACAGCCCAAGCAGAAGAGATGCATCCCTGTTCTTCCAGCCAAGCCTTCCCTGGAGTGCTTGATCCAAGTCTGGAATAAAGCACACCATCACCACCCTCATCCCACTGCACCCAGCAAGACAGTCCCCTCCACATCCACACACCCACAGAGGTACCTATGGAAACATCCCATGGTATCAGTAGGGCGGTTCCTTCTAGGGGCTAGGAAGGAAGGGAAGAAGGATGAGGAGAGTGTAGAAACCGGAGCCTTTGTTTCCCAGCACTCAGCCATGCTGTTAATTAGGTAGCAGAGACCAGCCACTTCCTACCACATCCTCAAGCTCTTGCAGCAATAGCAGGCACTCCTTTAGTCTCTGTCCTTTGGGGATGAGAAGGAGGCAAGGAGGCAGAAGTCATTCAGAGCCTACAGAAATGCAACAAGCTGCAGGAAGGATTTTTCCTTTGCAAGGGAACAGGCGCCTGATGGGCTCCCCAGCCAGCACTTATCTATGTGAACCATTTGTTTCCTCTCCAAGCTCTCAGCTTGCTCTGACACATCACCCATTCACCTGATTGCAAGCAAAATGAGTCAGATGGGTCCCAGCCTTGCACCCACTCATAAGCCCTCTATTTCTACTCTGTTCCTCAGTGCCACACCATCAGAAAGCTCAGCCTGGGGACTGTGCAGGACCACAACTGCCTTAAAAGCTTGTACAAGTCCAGACTCACACATGCAGTTTGCCTTTCATTCTGGAGAGCTCCAGTACACTTCTACATAAGATGTATTAAAGCTCACACTGGCAACAGCACATTCAGACAAGCGGCCACTGGGACCAAGGCAGTACCAAGGAAGCGTATCACAAATGGACTGAAGGAGCACATTCCCTTGAGTCACTGGTCCAAGTGGCAGCTTGGGACATGTCTGCAGCAGCCTGGGGAGATCCTGCACAGTCCCATGAGAACACCACAGAGACAGCATCTCCTCCTCTGGCTCTTAAGCAGAGTCTTCGGCAGCGCTGCACACAGCACGTGACCTCTCAGTTAGAGCAAGGACCAAATAAATTTTAAAAAGCATTTTTTTTCTGAGTCCTGGCAGCGTGGAAGTCAAACACTGTTTTTCAAGCTGTTCCCAGAATGAGACAGAGCCAAACATGTCCACAGGCACAGCCAGTCTTGTGTCTGTACAGCCTGGTTCCCACCACCTTCATTAGCACATACAGAGATGTGCATCCCTCACTTGTAGAACAGGGTGCCAGGGACCAACATCACCAATTATTACCTTCCAGACCATAGACCTCTGGGTCCAAGTTTCTCTGCGTCCAGGGCCACACAACAACATCTGGGACCACTCCTGAGAGTCTTCAGTATGTCTAGGGGCTCAAATGAGGCCCAAGCCAGTCACTATCCAACCCAGTGTGATCCATGACACTTTGAGTCGTCAGGCTCTCTTTTACCCCCTGTTAAGTGTTACGCAGAATCCTGCACTGTCAGCCTTAAGCTTTGAGTCTCAATCCCCAAAATTGCTAAGACTCATTCCAAAAACTAACTGTTTAGAGGGGTGTTTTCAGACTGATAATGCCCAAGCCCTACAAGGTCTTCGACTTGTTTCCAGAGTTTCCCTGCAATTAAGATGTCCCTAAATACATTTCTTCTTAGCATAATTCTATTAATTTTAAGTGAGAACTGAGACTTTTAAACAGTCCTTGATTACAGTTGCCGGGGGTTTGCAACAGACACCCCAAATCCCAAGGTTTGCTCTAAAACCCCTGTGAATTATTCTAGTCCAGCCTTGCCAGCTGCTCTTCTACCCAAAAGGCACCTTCCCTTGAGAGCAGGATAGTAGAAGAAGGGAAGAAAGCTGGAAAACAGCCATTTCTGGGACTACGAATGAAATCAGGAGGAACAGTCCCAAAAGCCTCTCTTAGCCTTGGCCACCAGCAGCAGCTACTCAGGAAGCTCCCACCAAATGAGAGCCAAAGGAAGAGACACATTGATCCTGCCTCGCTAGATTTTATGCCAAGCTTGTCAGCAAGGCATGCTCAGCTTTGGCTGCCCAGGAAATGCAAACCTCTCCTTTGTGTGGCTTTCTGGACACCTCCCACTGCCCTCCCTAAATCCCAAAGCCAGCAGCATCCCTTGCAAGGTGCACGCCATGCCAGAGGCAGCAAAGACGTGCTCCTCGCAGCCTCCTGGCTCCAGGCCTTCTGCCAACACCGTCCCAACATGGGGCACGCAGGCAAAAGAGCTGCCGGAGGAATCCACGCCAAGCGGCGCTGAGCACGACCTTTCTGCTTTACAATGGTAACCTGAATCCTAAATACTGGATTTCTAGGCACGCATTAAAGCCATGAGACAATGGAGACGGCGAGGCTGGGGCTGGCTGCAAGCCAGCTCCGTGCCGGCCCCGCCAGCGCCCGATGTTTCCCATTTCCTTCTTTTTTCACCATGGCAGATAAGCGAAGTCCCCCTAAGCCAGGAGGCAGGTGCATGCACAAGCTCACCCCTGACTTGGGGACCGCGCGTGACTCACTCCCCAGAGAAGGTGGATTCCCAAGAAGACCCAGAGAGGTGGTTGCCTTCCTCTCTCCCTCTCTCTCTCTCTCTCATATGAGCATTGCTTCTCCTTTAATTGGTTTCATTCATGGCGGCCCTTTGCTAAATGTAATTATGGCAGGCTCTCTCCATCTGTCTGCGTTCAGGAAGAGCCATCGCTCTCACTGTTTTTATCTTCAATCTTTATTTCTGCATTAATCCCCACTCTGCAGCTCACATGTACAACAATGTCCAGGACCTCCTGAGGACATACAGGCACAGAATGAAGAGCAGGATTTGCCCCTGGGTCTCTCCTGATGTCTGGACAGGTGGCATTTTTTCACAGGGAAAGACCCATACCTCAGTCACTCTGTAACATCTGTATCTCTCAATGATACCTGCACGAGCCAGTCCTTTTGCAGACACTCAAGAGTTGTCTGGGAGCCCAGGCAAGAGGAGACGGCTTGATTTTGTCTGCATCACAGAGCTGTCTCTGCCCTGTCTTCCCAAGCCCGGTACATAAAGGTAGCAAGATGCCTGCTTAAGTTGACATGGACCGCTTTTCACATGGAGACAGCATTCAGTCCCAAACTACCACGCTCATTTTCCTTCCCAGGAATGTAGACAGGGTGAACACGGCTGAGCACAGGGATTAACAAACCTCAGCTCTGCAAGGGCAGCTCATAACTGCATGGCTGAGGCTGCAAGGTGCCCAACACACCCAGAAGGATTTTATTCCTCGGGATTCATTACCCAAGGTCTTTACACCTTCCTCAGCCAGGGTAGGTAGATCTTGGGGGAAAACACAATGCTAAAGGAGCTGTTGGTTTATCGAGAGACCCAACCCAGTGACACAGACCCTGGGCAACCAAGCACCATCTGGTGACCGCCGGCTCCCGACACAATAGCCCACGTTGGCATGTTTATGATAGAGACCAGAGGCGGATTCCCATTATCCCCATCAGATCCTGTGATGTGGTTTCAGGAGAAGGACCATGAGAAGCAGATGGGATGGCAGAAGAGAAAAGAACGCAGCGAGACAGACAGACAGGAGAGATTTATATGAAGCTAAAGCGCATACCCATAAACATGGGATAAGTAAATAGCACGTAAGTATGAAATTAAATGCAGGGAATCCATGGCATCCAGTAATCAGTCAAATATCTCCTTCACCTCTTTTTCAGTTTATCATCGGCATTTTAAAATGAGATATTTATGCCAATAAGTAAGCCAGTTGTATATTGTAACCTTGCAAATATTGGCTTGGATCTGAGAGATTCGTCCCGACAGACAATTCATTTTTACAGTTATTTTTGGACTCCCGGCTTTCGTGGAACACCGGCTCTCTGTGTTGGATTTTATGCCCCTGAAATGTATTTACAATGCATGGCATCTGTATTGTGCATTACACACTTAAATCATTGCATATCATTCATCGCTTGTAAAAAAAAATATTGCAATATCCTGAAGCTCTGAATACTCAAATTCAAAATATAACTGCTGCATTTTCAGAGTAATGCTATAAAATAATGTTGTATTTTTAGATAAAGGAGGGAAAATTGATCATGAGGAACATGGATTCCCAAGATCTGGGAAGAAGGGGAGTTTGGATTTCACACCACGATAAATGGGAAAAAAATAAAACTAAAAGCTGAAAAATCCACAAAGGTTTATTTTCTAAACAAGAACATGGAAACATTTTGTCACTTAAACAAAGGGAGGAGGGCGGGGGAGGCTCCGCATCCTTGGCTTGCTCTCTGCAATGGACAAATACTATCAGAAACAAAAAGCATGGCATAGTTAGCAGGAGCTCAGCGCTTTAGAATTAATGGTATGTATTTAAGTTCCTTTTAGGGGAAGCCTTCTGCAATTGGGGGGGAAAAAAAATTCATGGTTTTAAAGGCTTCTGTCATTGTTGCCTACAAGCAGAAGAGAAAGGCGCTTTCTTTGTCATCCGGGGGTTTATGGCAACACCTTAATATGTCCTTTTCATAGGTGAAGCAAGGCGCACAAAGCAGCCGCGTGCCAACGCGTCCCCCCCGCCACCGGCAAAATAAATAAATGGAGGAACGCGGGGACGGCGGCCGTCGTAATCCCTCAGCAAAGAGGCAGTGAGGATGGTCTGGTGGGGTAAATATCGCACGTCTCCTGCCAAACCCCGCGTGGGCTATTGTCCTGCCACCCCTTTTAGATGTCATTAAGGATTTTTCGCATACAACCAAACGAGCGGAGGGGATGAACGCGCTCGCTTCTTCCCCACCAGTTGGAGAAGCCATGACGAGGCGGCTGGGAGCCGGCGCAGGGAAAACACAGGGCAAATTAGGAAGTATGTTAATTCAGTTAATATCACAGAGGGGCTGGCGGGCGGTGGGGGGGAGGTGTGCGCGCAGATTTTCCGCCCGAGGAAGGAGGTGGCAGAGAAAGAACTGGGGCATGCCAGCTCCCGTTATTGTTCTGCCTTCATCGGTAATTAGCAAGATAAGGAGGGGACGGCGTGAGGGAGGCAGCGTGGCGAGGACAAGGCAGCGCTGCACCCCACCTCATGCCCATGCGGCCATCTTACAGGCGGCGCTCGCCTCCCGCAAAATGGCCGCCGGGGCCCACGCTGCCTCAGGCCCGCAGCTGGCCCGTCCCAGCGGGTTCCCCTCCGCCAGCCCCGAGGCAGTGGGCACCCGGGAGCAGTGGCAGCCAGGAAAGGGGGGCCCCAGGAGAAAAGGAGTTGCCATGGTGGGCCAGAGTGCGCTGGCGAGCGGCCATCTTAGCCCGGGCCCTGCTCGCGGTGCCAAGGCGCTGGGCACGCAGCAGTCCCACAGCTCTTTCCCCAGCCGTCCTGGCTGGAACAATCTTGGTACACTTCTCCTTCACCAGGCAGCACACGTTGCCCGGGCCCTGCTTGTGCCCACTGAGTGGCTCTGCCCTTGCCATGGCTTTTCCCTCGGACATTATCCCCACATGGGCAACCGCCTGCCTCAGTGTGTCCCAGTGAGTTCTGAAGGCTGCCAGGCACCGGACTGGCCCTGGAAGACTCGGCCTGGACAGATAGAGCATTCTGAGAGCTACAAGGCAAGACGTTGCCTGTCCAGCCATCAGAGAGGGAGTTATGGGCAAATTATACCTTTCTCCTGGCCAAAACAAAATAAATTCCAAACCAAAACTGCAGAGATACCAGTAAAGAAGAAGTGAGCTTCCTAAACCTTAATTTAACACAAATTTAAAACAAGGTCAGTTATAAAATGCATGGTTACACAGACAACAGAGACAAAGCTACAGATACATTTCTCACTTCATGGGAGCTTTACAGTGGACGTATCAGTGTTGCTCAGTTCTCCAAATGAGCAACACCAAATATCAACCAAGGAACCCTCATCTCTGGTCTCGGGCTGCCCTCAGGACAAGACCAGCAATTACTGACACTAAAGCAGTATTTGGGAAGCATTTCACGTGTCTTTAGCCATGATGGGACTATTTCACACGGTGCAGTAGGCACAAAACGCACGTTGAAAATTCGGCATCTGCTCCAGCACTCTGTGGAGAACCAGAGGGTGATTGCAACTGCATGCAGGCAGGGCCATGTTATACATCTCAGCTAGACAGTGAAACATAAGGGATGGCAGGCTAGCTGCTCCGCTCCAGGGTTGTCTACACGGAAAACCACACCATTATAATGACAGCACTATAGGTCAACTGCTGCTGCTCCTCGCCACGCCGGTGCACATCTCCACTCTTAAACTGGCTTTCTCCAGTTTAGCTTAAACTGCTTCCAGCGTGACATCACTGGTATACAACAGAGTCCTGACTTCTGCTAAAGTAAATATCCACGGAGGTTGTACGCACACAGCTCCTTGCTTTAAAATCCGCCCCCCAACTGTACGTCTGTAGCTAGACCTGCCCTTCGGCTAACCTTTCTGTACTCCGCACACTCCTGGGCTGTTCACAGTGCCCGTGAAACACTATTACACCCTGCTTCCCTTGGGTGCTAATCCTGCTTGTCAACCCAAAGGCAGAAGCAGACGGTGGCTTGGCATTTTGATTACGTTGTGATCTGTTTGAACCTTCCAGACTCTTTTGATGTCTGTGCAAATTTGAAAGGGGGAGCCTTCATCCTCCACAATGAAACTCTGCTATCGCATGGTGAACCATCTCGGGACTCCTATGTCCATAGCCATTGCTAGATTTGAAGCAGGGAGGGGAGTTGCAGCTCCTCCAGGAAGAGTCTGAATTTCAGACTAACCAGTTCTGGCCCTGAGCAGAGAACACTACGGGGACAGCGTGTTGCTCTTCAAACAAATGCATGCGTAGGGGAGTGTGCGCATGCACAGAGACACCAGATTTATACAAATAGATGCATTCATAGGAAAATGCAAATAGCATCCTCTTCCATCCTAGGCTCCCTTCGAGCTCCTGACATCCCAAGGTTTCAGAGGAGTACAACGGAGCCTCAGATCAAACATTAGCCCTGCGGGGGTTCCCTCAGGGAAGCAGCCATGCACTGGGGTCTTTTCCCCGCTTCCATGTGAGGTTTCCCGACCCGGCCTTCCGTGGGTGCTCAGTTCTGACACGCGTACGACACACGCGCGCGCATGCAGAGCCTTGCTAAAAGGTGCTCTGGGAATTGAGCTCCACTTCCTCTTTCTCCTGAATCAATTGTCATAAACCAGCTTTTGTTTTATTTTTAACAAAGCGACAGAAATAATCTCCACACACAGCCCTTGCCACTCCCACGGCCCTGTCCTTTAACAGAACAAGCTGTCCAGGGCCCCCGAGGACATGGGCACAGGGAGACAGCAGAGTATGAAAGACCAGAAGAGGCTGCTTTCTGGTGCACAGAAATCCACTGCTCCTCTCTTGAGCCCACTGCTTGGCAGGCAGAGAGGTGGCGGGATGGGAAGGGGACTGGATGGCAGGCAAGGCACTCCCAACCTCCCCAACCCAATCCCCAGCTGTTCCCTTCATCCCCTGCCCACTGAAGTACCCACTTTCAACCTGCATTTTACCTAACACTCTTGTTTCTCTTGCTCTTTGGTACCAGCAAGAGGTGACTCCTGCAGCACCATTGCAGCAATCAATGGGCTGACGTGCAACCTGTGACAGCCTGAGCTCTGCCTGCCTGTGGCAAACCCCTGTCTCCAGCATGGCCAAGGACTCATCCCTCCTTCTCCTCCTCCTCCTCCTCCCATCCCACATACCCAGGTTCAGGACTCAGACACATATGGAGACATTTCTTGATGAAACCTATCAGTGGGTGAGTGGCAGCTGAGCAGGTACTGAGCAAGACGTGGGGCCAGACAGCAGCCAGGGGGGAAGGCAGCGGGTGGAGGGAACGTGCCTCGGGAGGAATACTCACAAAGGGCTGCTTTCATTAATAAAACATTCCCCCCTCGGTTGCCTTTTGATTTGGGTGTAAGAATTAACCCCATCTGCCCAACAGCACGCTACCTACCAAGTCATCTCTGCTGAGGAAGGCCGTCTGACGTGTCCGCTCAATTGCCTCGCTTCCCACTGCCCGCACTCCTTGGCAGCCCAGACCCCTCCAAACAGCTCACCAGCCTCGCTGGGTCTGCCCTATGGAAGAGCTCCTCTTCCCACAACATAGATTAGACCCAGTGAAAATAGGCTTAGTGAAAATACCATTTCACTATTAATGCCACCCATCCCCCCCCCCCCCCAGCTTCACACTCTCACACCCAGAAAGATTATAACAAATCCTGGTCACCTTTTGCCCCTGCTAACTACTGCTCCAGTCTTTGCACCGCATGCCTTCTACCATGAGTAGAGAGCTGGGCACAGGGAGTACTTATATAGACACACACACATCTATCCAGTCAGCATCGGAGGTGTTCAGCTGCACAACACACATCTCCCTGCACAGCATCTCGCCTTGTCACAACACCCCAACCCATCCCTCTCCGCTGTAATTGCAGCGCCTGGTCCTTGGGCATCAGCAGAAAGTTGCAGCAAATCCTGCGTTGGTTAAAGCACAATCTGTCCATTCAAAATTGGTGGGGGGTTGCTTTTAAATCACTGAGACGTTTCTATTCCCTTTCTGTTTCAAGTAAAACCGAAATGCAGAGATGCCTTCGAACCGACAGCCCCTTCATTTTTCCAGAGGTGTGTTTTAATGAGTGACTCGCCTTCCAAAAAGGGGCCGGCAAAGGGGAAGGACGGCAGATTCTCCACACAAATTCAATAGCTGGTAGGTTGCCATGGGCTAAAGCATTTCTTTGCACACATGAAGGGAAGGGACTCCAGAGCACTAAGGGTTTTGCCTCCCATGAGTTATAGCTCTACCCTTCAAGAGCGGAATAAATGCTTTATCCCATTGCAGCCTGCGATGTATTCTACATAGATGGATTGATTTCCCCTATTGTTCTTAATAAATCCTGGCGCATGAAGAAACTCACTGCACAGCCATTTTTCCTGCCTTGTTCTACCTTGCAGAAGTAATAAGGGTCAGATGTGACTGCAGTGGGAAGCAAAGGCCGTACGCGAGGCAGTGCTTTGCTGGATGCAATGGGTGTGCTTGCAGGGGCTTGGTGGGTGCAGGCAAGCAACTCCCTTTTCCCTGTTTATTCCCCCTTTGAGCTGAAGCTGAGGAAAAGGGGAACCATGACTGGGTGCTGGTACTGGCAGCATTGGCGTGGCTCTGACAGGAGCAGCCGCTCCAGAAGCTGAGCCTGCACAAGCCCCCCACGTCTGCACAGGGAAAGGCAAGGCTCTGGTCCTCTCTGACTGGAGCTCTCAAATGTGAGAGAAAAATATATATTGTATTGTCTGATAAATACGGGGCTGAGAACTGCACCACTGTAGAACCTTCCTGAGCGCACCCAGCTCTCTGTCGTGCCCAGTCCGTAAGACCTGCCCCTGCCCATGTCCCAGCTGAGAGGAGTCCACACCACCAGCACAGGGGCTCCTCTGGTTTTTTGTTTGTTTGGGGTTTTTTTAAATCAAAATGCCAAACCAGCCCCCTCTCAATGACTCCCAATGGCACAACTCAGACCCCCAGATTGTTGTTAAAAGGTTCTCTCCCTCCCTGCCATCTTTTCTACTCACAAGGTTGACACCCATCCTCTTTTCCTGCTCCAGGAGGGTGTTTGCTGGACACAGCTTCGCTGGTGCCCAGCAAGAAGGCACTGCTGGGCTCCAAGAAGCAGGTGGCTCTGCACAATCCTGCCTTGGCCACCTGCCTCTGGCTCCATCCAGGATCCCTGGATTATCGCTGCTGGTCTTCTCTAGCAGCAGCTAACAACTGGCCCAGTTTCAAAAGCCTGGCTGGGAATTTGGCTGTGGGAGGGAGGGAGGGATCAGGTAAAAGAGCTGGTCTCCCATGCATGAGTTGGACTCGATCCTTCAGCAAGACTTCCAGGGACTCACCTCTCCTTGCTCAGGTGGAGACGTCCCAGCCCTTCCCAAGGCATCCCACTCCACGAACTCTCAGTCAAGTCTGATTAAGGAAAAGAGAATTTGTCTCAATTAGAAAGAGGTTCCCATATGCATGGACGGATGTCAAGTAATTACCGCATGTCACTCACGTTTGGAAAAGAGACCTTAAATTTGGGGCCCGTGCAAACTTGCACTCACAATTGCAAGTGAGTTACAGACCTTGGCATGCTCCAGAGCATACGTTGTGTGGGTGCTTTCAAGCCCGTCCCTCGGCTGAAATACACCCAGCCACGTAAAATACAGCCAGACACGACCCTGTTCTCTAATAAGGAAATAAAGCCGAGTGGACCTGCATTGCCAGAGCCCAGAGAGCAACACTGTCTCTTTAATTTTCTCCCTGGCTATCTCATCCTTTGCACAAACTCTTTCCTCCCCGTGGCTTCTTCCAGCCTGGTGGGCAAAGTGGGAAAACATCATTAGGGAGGAAAAATAATTTAGTTTGTTAATCAGTATCCAGTGGTGGGAAACAAGAAAGACAGAGAGCTGGGCTGGCGGTTAGGGCTTAGGAAGGGCCAGCACAAAGCCCACCATTCATGACATCTGGGGCTGGGATTCTCATTGAATTAAACAGACACAAAGAGCAGAGGCATTTCATGCTCTCTTCACAAGAATTATCATATCTCCCTGGCACTAGGAAACCTTCAGCATGGGAGAGGGGGAGAGAGAGAGAGAGAGGGGAAAGCGGGCAGGCTGGGTAGAAATATGGGGCAGGGTAGAAGAGGCTTTGTTCCAGGGTTGGATTTATGGATGGGATGTGGCGCGTTGCTTTGCGGGGAGAGACAGGGCCCTGGCGCGCTGGGTCTAATAAGAATCAGCAAATGTGAAACAGGGGGCCCCTGTGTACCATGAAGCAGGGAAACCCGCGTTTGACAAGCCAACAGAATAACCGCTCGCGTCTCAAGGCTGTGGAAGGATGCTGACGTTCCTACGAGATGTGTCGTCTTGTGTGTGTGTCAGCGAGGAGGGGGAGAAGGGGAGAGGCGAGGAGTATAAACAAGAGACCAGGCAGCATCGTTCAGTCATGAAAATTAATTAGCTGATGTGCAAACCATGGCTGCCTCTTCCCACTGCCCTGCAAGCATTCCCCATAAAGCTATGGTGTGTGCGGAGCCTGTGACTGGGAATGACAGGGGCAGATTAGGCAGCTCCTTGGGACACAAGCCTGGCAGCAAGAAACCCACAGCCCGTGCAAAACAGGTGAGGAGGGGATGATTAGTGTCCTTGGGGAAGAGGCGGAGCCCAGGGACCAGAAGAAAGGGAAATGGGAGAGACCGGGCACCAAGCTGAGACCAGGAATCATGTTGCTGCAGCAGCATAAATTGGGGTGGATCTCAAAAACCAGCCATTAACAGGGGCTGGTGGACAGCAAAACCATTTAGGGTTTAGATCACAAACTCTCTGGGGCAGGACCTGTCATCTCCTGCAGGCTCACACCATGGAGGCCTGTCCTACTTGGTCTCTGGGCATTACCAGAAGATCTGCTTTAAATACTAATTGCTCCGTGATCAAGACCTGTGAGCTGCTGGGAGGCTCCCTACAGCATTACCTGTGGGAAGAGGGGATAGATCTCTGACCTCACATCCCCAGGGTAATTTGACCCCGTGCACTAGTGCCACAAGCAAATATTACTACCCAGTGATGAAAATGAGCAATTCCTGACCAACTTCACATATCCCATCCCCAAGCTTTCGGATCCTACTATAATATCACGCTGATTCTTTGCCTGGAACAACCACAGGAGAATGAGGGTGCCAGGGAAAAGGGAAAAAAAAGGGAATGAAGGGATGCAGAAAGTGATCGCTAGGGAAAAAATAGAGAAGACTCTTTGACACGGGATGTGCACAGTGAACACAGAATGCACTGGAAACAAAGGGATACAGGGAGAGAGGAGAAGCTGGGATGGGCATCTCAGAAGACATGTAGGTAAAAGTTGAAAAGGAAGCACTAATTAGCACCCAGACCATCACTTTCCATTAATAGCTTGTCACCATTTCCTTGATGTTGCTGAGAGCAGGGAAGTTGGTATGTGTGATGCTTACCTGTCTCTATCTCATTAACAGAAGTGAGGGTGAGAACAGATGTTTATTGCCTGCATTCAGATAGACAGGCCCTTTGCTGAACTGAGAGGCAGGAGAGAGGAGGAAAGTTATGAAAGAGATGCTCATGAAACACAAGCCAAACCCAAACAATGGAAACCCAAACGTCGGACACTTAGATACCTGAGCCGATCCAGAAACAGCCCCAGGCAGGTATCAGGTTCCAGGAATTCTGGAAACACAACTGCTAGGACAAATAATTGTAACCCAGGGCAAATACACTGCCAGCTGGGGGAGAGTGCTCTGGTATCGGCACAAGGTATGTGCAAGGGTCTGTGACTGCATTATACCTGGGAAAGTAAAACAAAGGGCTGCTTACTTCCCAGGCTGATTTGCTCAAGGTGTCCACTCCACTCAAAAACAGACAGGCAAGCATCTTATTGAGAGACAGAATGGAGATACCCACCGGTAAACAAAGGAAAAAAGAAAACAAAAAAGTGCTATTTCAAGCAAAGATGAACGTGCTTTGCATATAATCACCTTTGGAGTAATTCTTCCAGCAGCTAAAAGAGAGATTATCCTTCCAATGTAAAACACAAAGGCCTCTCCTTTCCCTCCAACATGTGGAATGGCTCCTGACAGTGACATGGGAAAGAGGGAGTGTGCAAGGCAAGGAAAGGACACCAATCAGCGAGTACCTGCGAGCTGGTAGCACACGTCTGCTGGTGCGATGACGGGAGCGTGCGTGTGTGTGCACATTCCTAGGGACACCCTCGCTTCCACCAGCATATAAATTCACTACACAAGCCAAAGGTTCCTCAAGAGCAGGAGCCCAAACCTCCTTAGGAGGGAATGAGGGAAAACCAAAGGCAAAGAAAACATCAAGGCAGGGACTGAAGGAACAAAGGCTTCCGCCCTCTCAGCTTGGAGACATCTTCTTGGCCATTTAGCTCAGATCAAGTGTAGGCTCTGTTGACTCCCCCATCTATTCAAACACACACTTTCAATAGTCTGATGGGTCTTTTCTGCTCTACAGCTTCTCTACCCCTGTGTTTGACGTCCCCAGCCAATGCAGTTAATGCCACATGCAGAAATACTGCCCTGAAGAGCCCTTGCTTAGATTGTGTGGTCAAGCACTTCAAAGTTAGGAAGTGTCCAATTTATGGCTGTCCATGCAACCTTAATTCCAGCTCGCTGTGCAGCCACTCTGGACAGGAAAAGAGGGAGTGAGCTAAAAATAGGCTGTGACCGTGTCGTCAGCCTCATAAGGGCATGGGCAGGGAAAGGCTGAATTAACGTCTCATGGTCAAAATGAAATCAGGTACCCCCCGACTTGCCAGCGCTTGCTTTGGTGCCTTCAACCATGTACATTTTTAATATACAGAAATCACGTGCATTCTAAACATACAGAAAAATGCATTATTTATAGCTAATAAATAATAGATTGTTTATATAAGCAAAAAGAAAAACAATTGTAGGCAAGTGTAACAAATTCCCCTTCCTCCACCCCGCACCCATCCCTGCTTCATCCTGCACGGGCAGAGAGATTTTCAAGCCCCAAGCCTCGGCACAGATTTCTGCCACTATGAAATACAGGACTAATGTTATCTGGCAGCGGCAGAAGGCTGCTCTCCTGGGGCTGGCAGAGAAGGGGACTGCTGGGGCTGGCAGTGCCCAGGCCAATGCACCCACATCCCCTACACTTTTTCCTCCTGGCACCAGAACCTGGAGGGATTTTCTCCCAGGAGAAGGGGCTGTGCTGGAAGGATAGATATGACCTAAAGGTGGAAAGGGGTGATGGAGTTGGCTGTGAATGCCCTCCCACCTTCTCTGGCTGGTCCAGAGCTCTGCAATAAAGTGGTGGGAGTCCATGGTTTCACCCTGCTCCTGATCTGTTATTATTATTCCAGGGAAAGAATAAATTTTAATTTTTCTTCCCCCTACAAGAGGCGAGAGAAAGGAAATCGCAATTCTGAACAATTCATAATTCAGCTAAACCTGAAAGGAATTTAAGGGACAAAGAATAGGCATTCCTCGAGACGAAGAGCTTCCCCCGGACGAATTTCAAGGGCCCACAGCAAACAATGGGAGTGTCAGAGGTTCTCAAAAAGAAAAAAAACTTCAAGAATCTTTACAATAAAAAGTGTTAGGCAACACAGAGGTCAGAGCCAGCTCCTCCTATAATAAATAGCATGACTACCCTACATTAACTATAGGAGACATTTTAATGCAGTGCCTCAGCTTCGTGCTAATTATACTTTTTCACCATATTTTGAACCTAAGAAAAAATGTCATCAGTTAATTATAACAGATGAGGGAGTGTGAAGACTTCCTCAATAAATAATGCCTTGATATCTCATATCCAACAAGCTGCGTGCTCTGCTCTGAAGGTGCCCAGAAATATGTCCTCTCAGGAAATTTATCAAGAACTGATGGTCCCATAAGCTGGCTTTGTTTCCAAGCCTTGATTTTCAGCCCAATAATTAAGTGATTTTTATGGATTGGGGAGAGTAAAGGTCGTGGGACTGCTGGAACAGTGCCAGAAAGAGTCAATGTTTAAAAATAAATAAATTCCTAAATCAAAATGAGACACAAAAGACCTCAACAAATTCCCCCGTGGCTGCACAGGTGAGCAGACAGACGCGATTTGGTTTCTGGACCCATGTCCCATCCTTCCTTCATTTGTGGCATCTCCATGGGTGTCTGGCATGCACTGAAAAAGCCTGGTTTTAATGAAATGAGGCCACTGCTGCCAGTGTGCCACCGGGAGCCAGCCACCGCTGTCCACCTGCCCCGAGGAGCAAGGACACCGTGCCCCTGCTGCTGTGCCACCCTGGGCGCTGCCCGCCGCTGCATCCATCCCTGCTGAGGCTGCTGGGCGCCCAGGTCCTTATGAAGGTTCCTCAACTAAGCCATCTTTTTTTCAGCTCCCTTCTCCACCCAGCACCCCTCACTTCCCCCTCTGAAGAGCCGGGATTTGGCGTGGGAAAGATGTCTTTGGGCTTTTCACAAATCCAGTATCCCCTTGAACCAAAACCAATTAGCCTGGCCCAAGGTCCTGCCATTGAAGGACTGTCCCTTCTTTTCAAACCCCCGCGGGCTCAATTGCTCTAAGGAGCCTGGATGTGAATGAGCAAAGCCCGCTTAAAGTGGTACTTAAGGCCAGACCAGGGTGAAGGAAAAGAGAAAGCCTCTATAGGAACAGCAAGCTGAGTTTCCAAGAGACAGCTAACTGCCGGAGGTTGTGTTCTTTTGCTCCCCCCATTTTCTTTTTTTTACCCCCACTCCTTAGCTTTCGAGGCAAACGCTCCTAACCAAACCTGAGCCCCTGAATAAATATTAGAAAACACAAAAGCCAGAACCTCATCCTGACTCTTTGCGGACACCGGGAGCCCGGCTGTGGGCAGTGTGATGGCCCAGCCTCATATGCAAGCTCTGATCGCAAACATGTGCACCCAGAGGGACAGAGAGACGGTGAGAAGCCTGAGATGATGTTTTTCCAGTTTGGGTCCTGGCAAACACCTTCCCAAGGTGACCAGGCTTGTGGGCACAAAACACCAAAATCCCCAACCTGAACAGGGCGACTCCCTGTATCACGTGTCGGGGAAGCCAGCGTGGATAGCCACACATCCATCTTATGCTGGTGGCCCCTGGGGACACCCAGACACTCAGGGCAACTGAGGGGCTGCGATGTGGCAGCAGCAGTGTCGGGGTGACACACGGTACCCACACCACAAACGGCGTGTGCACTGCCACGTGCCAGGCGCCTTGGTGCTCGCACCTGCAGATGCCAAATCAGCACCTTCCCTCCACCCAGACATGAGAGTGTTTCCAGCAGGCAGCCGTGATCCCTCCCTGCTGGATGAGCAGCACCCATCCATGGCCACAGCTTGGATGGACTCTCCAAGCTCCTGGGCTCTGCTCTTTCTCCGGCAGCACGGACAAAGCCAGGGCAGAGCAGCAGGTAAAGGGAGGCACCGTCCGTTTTCATCAAGGGTGCGGGGAGGGGAAGCCAAGAGAGACAAAAGAAACGGCCGAGCCCAGCCTCAAGAATGAGTTCGAACACGAACTCACCATTGCCAGGCAATTCCACAAAAATGCCCATTGATGGGATTTCATCCATAACCAAGAGTGCATGCTCACACGGCCTGGCTTCCAAGGCAGCTTCTTTAAACAGCACGGCCTGAACAGCCCCTTCTCCACCTGACCCCAAGCCCGGGTGAGTTTGGCTTCCCCAGGTATCTGGTATACACCCCCTTCATCTCATGCCCCAAGCCAAATCCACTGCATGGCAGACAAGTTTTAGAAAAAGATGGGAAATCGTGAGCTGGAGCACACGAGGTCCCAGAGCATCATTTCCCCGGGGTGAAACCCGCAAACGATATTTTCCATTTATCCCCCAATGGCACATGCCGATTCTTCTGTTTCTGTCTCCCTCTGCCCATCCCCAGCTCTGCCTGAAGAACAAAGACATCACAGCCCAGCTCCAGGAACCTCACCCACGTTTGGCCTATGCTGTGTCCTACTGCTCCATCAGGAGAGCCTCACTGAGAAGAGAAAGAACCAGGAATGCCGGGACATGGACGCTCATCTCAGCACAGCCGAAAAAGACGCCTTCCCTTCTGGGTTTTGCCTACACAGGGGGAAAGATCCCTCCACAGCCAACAGCTACCCTAACAGGGCAAAAGGCAAAACCACAAAGGGAACTGTGTCTAGCCAAAATCCATACCTGGCCCAAGGACAGACCCTTGGGGACCTTCCTTCCACTATGGTACTTAAAAAAAAAAGACAGAAAGCAGAGACCCGTTGGTGGGCTGCCAGGGACTCTCTAAATGCAGCGG
Source organism: Dicrurus megarhynchus (assembly GCA_013399195.1). Classification (NCBI taxonomy): domain Eukaryota; kingdom Metazoa; phylum Chordata; class Aves; order Passeriformes; family Dicruridae; genus Dicrurus; species Dicrurus megarhynchus. The sequence continues at coordinate 136,572 of VXAD01007337.1, forward strand.
GTATGTCACAAGCAGGGATTTGCTGGGGGGCTTCATCCGCTGCCTCGCTCCCCACCCACGCACGCATGAGCTGGGGATTCTCATACCACTGTCCCCCATCACTCACTGCCACCTCCCTTGTTAACTGAGGAGGTGCTGCCTTCACACTTCCTCGAGACACCCATAGGTTCATGCCAACAATGGGGGCAAAAATGAAGAATTAAAGCACCAGAAAAAATTCAACCGCAGTTTCCCTCTCCTGGACATTAAAGGCCAAATCGCTCAGTCCCTGTCTCAGTCCACTTTGGGGGAACTGCTCTGGGGTAAGTGTACCAAGTACATGGTCTGAAAAAATACCCAAAAAATCAGCTCAGGAGAGGTGATTTTGTGAAGAAAAAAAAATAGTAAAAAACAAGAGTGGTCTCTGACCAGCTGATTGAATAGCAAGGTGAAAAAGCTTGCATCGATCCTTTGTAAGAGTTCTCATGTAGACACGGATTTCCACACTTCCATTTTTTATTTCATAAAATTATATATATATATGTATTTATATACACACACACAAAGACATTTATTATATGTGTGTGTATTTTTTTTCCTCAGATCCTCTTTTTATATTTTCACCTTTTGCAATTACAAAAGCCAGGGACAGAAATACCTCCTGGGTTCTGCCAGTGCAGAACACTCCCACCAAACAGATTTTCTCTAACATGCTGGTTGAATGATTCCTCCTGAATTACATTCATTAGGAATTTGAATGTTTCTTTCCTCCATCCCCCATCAAATCATTACTCTGGAATAAATGCATTCATCAACCACCTTGCTCAGTTCCCTCCTGCTTTGTTCAGTCTAGTTTTAAAGCATCTCCACTGAAACCGTTTGCACCTGACTCGATGCTAGCGCACGAAAGGGGGAAAAAATAAATAGGAGAAGAATTGAGCGCCACTCACAATATTGTGAAAATAATTGGAAAATTATTTCTTAAAAATAGCCAACATAATAAAGGAGGGAAAGGACTACATTCCTTCCTCCCCACCTCCGATCTCTTCCACAATTTCTGGGATTGCATCGAGTATACATATTCCAGATGGGCTGGAGAGAAGGAGGTTGGTTCTTAATGACACGTCTTGCGCTGCCTTTGGAATGAATGATTCATTCGGATCTTGCCGAGACTCGGTGCCACAGTTGAGTTACATTTCTAGAAAATCCGTATCTTTAATTCTGGCGCTGCGTGTGGGACCCAGCAAATCATGGAATTACTGCTGTAACTTCGGATTAGTAACGCTTTCTAAATGATAGTCTAATTCCAGGCCTTCATGCTTTTCAGCGTTCACACTCACACAGCCTTTTCCCTGGGAGGCTTCCTGCGGAATTAGTGCTGGCGTCTTCGTCTTTCTCTGCCCTTTTTAATTTCTCCAATGACTTCTCATTAGAATATATAATAACAGCTCCTCAGAACTTTTCTTTCTCCTGGTATAGCCAAATTCAGGCTGAGATCCTTTTTCCTTACTGTGGTTATGGCGGTGCTTTGCTGGCCCTGGAAGGGTGCACAGGCAGATTTAGCTTTGCGGGCCTACGTGGCATCTGACGCCATTACCCCGTGCAAGGGAAGGTGGAAAACCTGTCTGCCAGGTGCGGGGGGCTCCCACCTCTTGCCACCCCCGCACGCCGCTGGGCACGGGCGGCTCGGCCCTGCCGTGCTCCCCTGTCCCTCGGCAAGGGAATGCCCACTGCGGAGAAGAGGATGGGACAGGGTATCCACGCTCCACCTCGCCGAGTAGCGGGAATGCGGCAGCGTCTCTCCCAGCCCTCCCCATCTCCAGCAGCATCTCCTGGGGGGCAGAGAGCCAGCTAACAGCCCACTCGCAACCCCAGCCACGGGGAGGTTTCTCTGTGCAGCCCTCCCAGAGCTGTCACGACCCGTGTGGGTTGGCGGCAGCGCGGGGATCGTCCCTGCGGGATGCGAGCGGCCAGCGCCGGGCGAGGGGCTGGTGGCGATGCTTCCAGCCTGCCCCAGGGTACCGGGGGGCCCGGGGGACCCCGGCCTCCGCCAGGGACGCTCGCCCCACGCCAGCTGGGAAAACGTGCCGGGGAGGCTCGGCGGAGAGCACGGTGCTTTGTGTCGCCATGGGAACGGAATGCAGATGTGCCAATTGCTTTTCTTTTCTTTCTTTCTTTTTCC